>WMED01009879.1:0-16079 GCA_019650415.1 Pipa parva | reverse complement strand
TATGGAAAATATAATTTATTTAATAGTGACTTTATTGTTCCTTCAAATAAAAAGATTATCATGATAGTGAACCCAGGCGGTAGCCCTAGAATATTCTGATTTTATAATAGCAGTCATACAGCACTGGCAATCAAATGAAACATTACACAAAGGAAGCTTCTATGTACTTTCTGATAGAATCAAAGTATGCAGATTATAGCTTGAGTGGGTAAATGAATTGCTAGCATTGTGGTCTTTGCATTCCTAATTAATTGTATACAGATACAGTTCTGTAATTAATAGCGTGGTTTAAATTCTGTAGAATTAACTGAGTGATGTGTTCAGGTAAACACTGCAAACTGCATTAAGTGCAAGACAAATGACAACTTTCCTACTAAGATATATTGAGAGTTGTCACTTTTCATCCTTCAGCAAGTGGAGTTATACTATGGCTATGACTGTATGGGGCCCTCCTAAAGGGTCTTTGTTTGTTCCATGCTGCATTTATAAGAACTGCAAAAAATAGGAATGGCAACAAGCACTCTCATGAGAGTTTTTTTTTTTAATAAAATTAAGGTGCTACCAGATGGAGTAAAAACAAATGAATAACAATTGCAAAGAGATGAGTGCACCGTATAAGTGAGTACTGTCCCTCTCTTTGCATTTATAAGAACTGTAATGTCATTACTAAAGCTACCCCATTCTTTTGTCCCAGATTCTCATTTATGCATTACATCTGATTGATTTGTTGCTTTCTCCCAGTCACGTTTCATTATAACCAGTGTCTGATTCTCATTATGAGCTCGCTATCCTGTTATTGGGTAGGCTGATAAAAATGTTTTACTTTAAACTTCCTGCCTCGGCCGGCCAATCATGTTGCAAGATCACATAGAGGAATCCAGGGCGCTATGTTGACTATGATGGAAATGGACAGATAAAAGGCAATGACATAATACAAAAGAGCATTAGAAAAAGAGCCAAGCACAGAATAAAAGGGAAGTTATTGTCATTAAATTGCAACTACAGAGAAAAGTAGCTATTCCAGGGTGTGAATTGGATTGTGAGCTAGACGCTTTCATGGCTTCAAGCTTTCATGGATTACTATCTAGTATAGTACACCCGTACTAATTTCCAACCTACTATATGATGGCAGACTGGGGAAGTACACTTTATGTTTATATTTGCAGGGAGAGGGGCCTGGTGCCAGTCTTGCCCTGGGGCCTGACGAAGGCTAGGTATACTGCTGAAAAAAAAAAGATTTCCCTGGACACTTGGAAATAAAGAATGTACAGTCGATTCCAGTTGACTGAACCACCGGTTAATTGGACCAGCCACTTTTTTTGGACCGAATCCTACAGATCCGAAACAAATCCTATTACATAAGGTAATCGATCAATCGAACCAGTCAGTTATTAGGACTAAAATGATTGCATCCCGATGTGATCCGATAAACCGGAATAGACTGTACATGGAAGAAGCGCCTACATCTTTTAAGAGATGAACCACATTTAGTTTTCTGAGTTTGCATAATATTTAGTGGCATATTCATCAAAGATCATTGTTTCTGCAATGTGGTGAATTCTCATACAATTTGTGACATTGCCAACCATGCATTTATGCACCACTATGTGTCTATTTCCCTACAAATGTGATAATATTTTGGGATTCATGCAATGAAGTGCAAATTCGTCCAAGGCATACTAGCGTCAATTCTCCAAGTAAAAGTGGCAGATTGGAGGTAAGGCAACATTTCACTTAAAAGTCCAAAAAAATATTGTGACAAAGTCTGAAACATGAGCTGCCAACTTAATGGCTTTGAAGGGCTGTAAAATACACTTGTAAATTTTGGGACTATTTTTTGGTGGCAATAATGGCAACCAAAAAGTAACAATATTGTGACATTGACCTTTCTTGACTGTGTGACATTAGGATGTAGGGAAGTGTCACAAATTTACTTTGAGAGCCAAATTCACTTGGATGAATAACCCTCAAAATCCTTCATAAAAATGTCTGACTTGACTAATTTGCTGTGGGGGTACACAGGATTGGTTTACAGTACAGATGAGGTGTGCCCTGTCCAAGATAGCTTGGAATGGAAGCCTGTTAGAAAAATCCCTGTAAATCCCTGTTAGAAAAAATAGCTTTGTCAAAAAAATCTCCCAATGTATTGAACCTTCTCTTTCTCCTCTGACTTTCCCAATTTACAGCATTTAATAAGAAAACATACCGCTTAGACCACACTATTGATTCAAACTGCTATACATTAATGGTTCACATTGATTTAGAAAGCAAACGCTAGGGGTGGTCAACACTATTAAACAAACACTCTTTTCTCTTAATTAGATCATTGTGTATAATAAAGGATAACATACCCCAACTACTAGGAATTATAAGGCTATTACAAGTCATCCAGAAGGTCTGTTACCTGTATAGAGGCACAAATACACCTTCACTGGATTTTCATTTCTTTCTAATTTCCAGTAGGTTGTACATTATCCAATATATAATTAATTATTTATTCAGTTTTTCTCTTTACAAAATATTAGGTTTTTCTCTGATCTGTTGACATATGATATTCGTAATCTGGCCTCCTACATTGTTTGCATTCAGAAGTATTTATTGCATAATAATGGTTTCTTCCCTGAAAAAGATCAGAATTGAGTCAGTAGTAATATTATGGAGACATTTCGCTTCCCCTTGTGCTCTTGTAGTATTCTTCCTTTTCGTTGAGCAGGAAACAAACTTATAATACCATCAATAGCTCTTTCAGTGGGTAGAAATAGGGGAGGGCTGAGCAATTCTTTTTTCCCCTTTCAAGGGACAAGGGTATCAAATAATTCACACGGTCTAAATCACCCCGGGTCTAGTAAATCTATAGAACAAAAGACAGGACAATGAGCATTTCTCAGTGACTCATTGCCAGGATTGCCTGGAAGACAAGCACATCCATTCAGTGCCTCTCTGCTGTACTCAATACATAAGATGAGCTATGTGTGTGTCAGTGAATGTCTGGTTCAAGCTGTTGGAGATAACTGAGTGCAGGTGGGCCCAAGAGGGAAGATGCGACTCATGCATTGTGTTAATATGCAAGATACTGTATTTTACAGGGAAAATATAAACTGTTTTGGACTTTCAAAAACGTTTTAAGTCAGGCCCCCTGGAAAAAATATAGAGATATTTTTGGACCCCCACGTAACCTTATTGGTTCCAAATGCCATTTAGAATGTACTGTTCCAAATCCTATTGTTTGTTACATAAAATGAATAGTAATTAATTAATAGTATTCACTAACAGAAAAATCCTTTAAATAAATGGTGTCACTGTCAAACTCGTAGTCATTGTCTTGCTGCAAAATAGGATTCCTGGAATCTATATCTGCCTGCTTAAGGACTGCCTTTTAAAGGAAAGGTACTCCCTAAAGGTCTGCTTCTCATAAACATAGTAAATTCATATATAAGGTAAATCTTTACGCTATGTCTGTTCCTCATAAGCCAGACTAGAACCCATTTTCTGACTTTTTATTCGTCACAGTGTTGGACAGACAATGACCCGACCACATTAAAGATTTACATATAATTCTTTCTCCAGACTAGCAATATAAGCATGATGAACTTTGATAACAGTTCCACATTATAAGATACACAAGACAGCGCAGTTGATTGTCCTAACAAGAAGTTAGAATAGATATGAATCCTTTTCTGGGTGCTGATCTTAGCCTATCTTTTAGATTAGGGTATTAAGAGTATTTGGCAATTTACATGTGCCTCGTAACAGTGCAATATGCCACAAGCATTTTGCAAGTTTTGGGTGATTTTATGGAGAGATATAACTGCTACAGTGTAACATGTGACTCTTGCCTAGGTAGAAAGCCAGAATATAAAAGCTTTGCACAGGTTTACCGAACTCTGTAAACCATCTGAAGCTCTAAACACCCTGATATCTTACCAGTGATTCACAGCAACATACTAGACCAAGAAATGTAACATTAAGAAATGTCTGTTACTCAGCATCGCCATGACTACATGTGGATTTAGATAAATAAGAATACTTTTGCCCTTTTAAAATGACACATTTGAATTATTAAACCCATAAATTGTTTATTGTTCCCTCTTAATTGCCCACTGATCTTTGATTGTATCTCTATATACATAAGCAATATCCTTCAATAGACCATCCTTCAGTCCCAGGGCCACTCTTACCTCCAATGTTGCATTTCAAATGTTTGAAGCTTCTGTACCAACTTCTCTTTTTGAACTAAAATCAAAACCTTCACCAACCAATCATTACAATATGATATATAAAATACCAGTGTACCATACCCGCTAGTTCTTACAATTAAATTCAAAGCAAAAATCACACACACTCCTCACAGCAAAATATCTACTGGAACAAAAGCAAGGCGCAGACATACAATATTTCAGTTTAGGGTACTGAATCCATTTATTCCATCAAGATATGGCAAGAGATCATATTTGTTTGGGGAAAGAACCCCATATTCTGAATTGTTGATTCCTTGCCCTATTATGCTGGAATAAATGGGTTCAGTACCCTAAATTACAAGTGTATGTATGCAGTCTTTGGTTTTATTTGTTCCTATAGATATTTAAATAGCCATTGACTTCTATTGAAGTGTGGACGGCTTTTGATCATGGCTAAGTGATAGTTGAACTAGACCAGCGATGGCGAACCTATGACACGAGTGCCAGAGAGGGCATGCAGAGCTCTCTGTAGGCACGTGTGCCATTGCCACTGGTGCTATCCTCCATCCCCCTAGTGAGCATGCACTCCACCAATGCAGGCCGCGGACCCGACCTGACAGTTTTCAGGTCGGATCTATGGCCTACACTGAAGGAGCACTCGCTCACTGTGGATTGCTCCTCCCCGACGCAGGCATGATGACTCATTCATCAGTGCCTTCACTTCAGGGGAAGGCGTTGGTGAGTGATGTCACCTTTTCGGCAGTCGGTGCCATCACTGAGCTAGACTGTAACAATTAATAAAAGCTTACACACGCCCCATCCGTCCCACTCCCCTAAGAAAGCCTACAGTACATTCATTGTCTGTTATTATTTAGGCTTTTCCAGCACATTGTATAACACACACATAACAATAGTTTACCTGTTACTAAACTGGATACAATTAGAGGAAGGACCAACATCTGCAACATCCTCATCAAAAGCTCTCCCGGAAAAGAGAAATACTTGATCTCCCGGAATGACATATGATACTTTCGAACAGAAAATCCCAGTATGACACCTTTAGTAAACATAATGGGAAAAGGTTATGGTTTTATGGCCATTAATCACACTGAAAATATTGTAAAGTCATCTACAATTATAATCTCAGCAGATGTTGTGTAAATAGTATAAATGTATAAATGCATTTCTTCCAGTATTGGAAGGCCTTCATGAAATGTTTTAGAGCATCTTTGAACTTGGCTCTTAGGTTTTTTTCGTGTTTTTGTAAAGCAATACCATGTTTTTATTAAAGAAAAGTTTCCGAATTCTCCATTTGATATTAATTGTTGGAAGGATGGATCTTTGTGTTTGCTGTGCAGTGATTTGTGCATGAAATGAGAATTCCTTTATTAAAACTATTGCTATCAAAAAACATATAGATAATTGTAGAAGAATAAAAATTGTGGTGTTCTGGAAATTTTATTCTAAATATTGTCCTAGTGGCAAATACATTACATTTATAGCATAATAGTTTAGTTCCTTTTGAAGACAAGGTACTGCATCTCCTGTGCCCTGCATTTCTACACCCCACCTAGACTGGACATGAGACCTTATCTAGAGGACAAGCTCTGCATACAGGATGTTGGGATAGATGGTTATAGTGGATATACTGGTATGTGCTGAAGAGTAGCATGTGTAATACCTGTCATGTGATGTTCTGTGCAATGCCTACATTGATAATGTATACTTTAATCAGTGGTTGCTCATGCTCATATATTAAAAAATATAAACCATATCTTTTGAGTGGGTTCTCTAATAACAGCAAGTTTAGCACTGGTCAGGGAACCACCAGGTCACAACCCCTAGGTTAGCTTCCACTGGTGGTAGCAAGATTGTGAAGGGCCATGACCAGGAACCATGGAACAAGATTTGAAGTTAGAGTCACAATACTAGAATAGCAGTATAGTAATACAGGGGCAGAAATAGCAGAACTGTAACAGTAGCAGGAACAGTGCTGAATTGGGAGGTAGGGGAGACTGAATCAAAGAGAGGTACTAAATCAGGTAACAACTGCAGGGTCAGACAGAGCCAAAATTCAACAGGAAGTAAAATGGCAGCCTGCAAAGATGAGCAATGAGGCAATCAGGATGCAGCTCTGGAGCAAGGGAGCATTATACAACAATACAAATTTTATTTATAGCAGGAACTATGGCACTGTCGGTATTCCTGGAATTTCAGAGGGCCCTTAAAGTCTATCTGAACAAAAGTCCATCAGGTTAAGTGTTCAAATCCATATTCTAGAAAGTCTCATTATGCAAGAACATTTACATACCACAACAAAGCTTTGCAACATTATAAACAGCTGTAATTACGTTACAGATTATATACACAGCATACAGTACTTGTCTGCAGCATATTAAATAATTAATGGACCAAAATGAAATTGCTCTTTTCCTGCTCCTGGATAAATGTCTCTTGGTGTTATATCAGGAGCCAGGTCACACATTAACACTTTCAGTGGAGCTGTCACTCTCAGTTGACACCATTCTGTTTTGAACTGAGTTTTTAAATAAAGTTTTTCTGCATTTCCTGTGAATGACAGCGCTCATGCTGAATTGAGGAGACGTCCTTTTCTATGTTGGGACCAGGAGAGAGGATTAGTGCTATCATTCACAACCTTGCTGTTAGCACCTCCTCCCCTAGACTCAGGGCCAGTTCTACCTATGGGCGATGTGGGCGACGGCCCAGGGGGCAATCTATCTGAGGGGCACTGTCGCCCACATCGCCCATCTCTAAACTTGACCTCCTCCGCCCCCCATGCGTCCCCCTGCCCTGCGACACCCCCCCTCGCGCCCTCCACTCACCTCCAACAGCGTTCCAGTGATGCACCTCCTCTGATGTGGTAAGTTGAATGCGATGGCGCTCCTTACTGCTTTGGGTCTTGTCAGCTGTATTCGGCAGCTGCCGGCAAGACCCAAACATCTAAGGAGGGCCGTCGCATTCAGCTTACCTGATCAGAGGAGGTGCGTCGCTGGAACGCTGTTGGAGGTGAGTGGAGGGCGATGGGCAAGTGGGGGGGAGGGGGGTTGTCCCAGGGCGCCAATAGGGCCAGGACCTCCCCTGCCCAGACTGCTGCTCGAAGTGAGGTACATACTGGAAGAATGTAATAGAATAACTATTCAAATGTAGGCTTTTTTTTTTACTTTATATTGCAAAGCAACTTTATTTAACAGTTACATTTAAAACATAATGGCATCAACTGGGGTGTCTACTTTAAAAGAACAATAATACCAAAAAAATGAAAAATGTCTCAAATGCATTTATAATTGTTTTATGTTCAATACATGCGTCCAAAAATTTTAAACTGTGTGTAAAAAGTAAGATATTTAGCTTTTTAGCTTTAAAAATTAGGCTTTAGGGTGCAGTTCCTGTATATGCTTTATGTAAAGCACCACAGAAAACAGTGAGACTGTGGGCGAGGTGTAACAACATGGCTTCTATCAGTAAATATAAAAACAAACAGAAAGCAGTAACATTCATGAATTTAACTCCAATGGTTTTAACAATTACTGTATTTGAATAAGTAGAAGATAAGGGAAAAAAAAACTGCACACTGAACTTGTGTTGCAAAATCCTTCTTAATTATACTGCTGGTACTTGGTATATCAGAATTGCTGCAAGGCAAGGCTATCAGGGAAATTCATCAACTGGGCTAGTCTAGTAACCCATAGTAACCAACCAGAAGTTGCCTCTCACAATTGGAGCTCTCTACTATCAGTGAATGCTAATTTCTGGAGGTGAAATCAGACATACTGACTACTGGATTTTGTTTGGCTGTGGTCTGGTGACAAGGTCAGACATCAGGTATGGGATGGAGGGAGGACTAAGGGGCTGGCACTAGGATTCAAGGACTCGAGACATGTAGTAGGAGACCCTGGACTGTGGGACTGTCGGGTATGCAGAGTTAACGGCCTCAGTGCACTGGGCCGCACCAACATTACAGTTTTACAGGAAATTACCAGTATCTAGCAGTTGGGCATCTATGGGCTGAATAACCAATCAAAATCCTCCAGGCGTGCAACCTCTTGCGTGTAACCTCTTAGAACTGTTTCCCACCTGCTTCTTTCTGATTGTTTTTTCCAGACCTCTCAGGCCTGTGGATAAAGTCCCTGACTTGAATTCCCAAGACAAGTTACAGAAAAAATATATTAGAAAGGAGGGGCTTCTCTAAAAAAAATGACTATAAATTTGAAACCTTTTTAAAAAGGTAAATAACGTATTTTGGAAGAATAATGCGTTTAACAGTGATAGGACTGTAATTCTAAGTATATAGAGAATGTATAAATGCATAATCCCACAACTTTCCTGGCTTCCGCAGTCCCATTTTCAAAATCCTCAACAGCAAGTGGAATTTGCCCGTGAACCCTGGAGTTCCCCTTTAAAGAATAATATTTACCCAACATATTTCTATATTTTCCCTCAAATTAACAGTAGGAATGTGTTCATTTTTAACTCACTGTAGAAATGTGTTGCAACAGAGCAGACTTAACTGTGACTAGACTTGTTCCCAAATGCTCTAAGGGAGCAAATATGACACCATTCTACAGTGAAGCAGGTAATATCTTGAGGTGCTCCTGACATTTTTACAGCCAATTCAGCTGCAGGGGGTAGTGTGGAAATTATCAATTCCTTAATAGATGTAGTTAAAGGACAGCAACAAAAAAAATGAAAATTCTCCATCTGTCTTTAGAATTACTATATTATAATACAAATATTAAGAATTATGTATAGAAAGTTTAATATTTTAAAGAACAGTTAAAGTGGAAGTAGAAAACGCCTCAAATGCATTTATAATTTCAATTTTTTTGGGCTTTCAAAAATTCTAAATTGTGTATAGAAATTAAGATATTTAGCTATTCAGATTTAAATATCAGACTTTGGGGCACAATTCCTGTATATACTTAAAGGGGAACTATAGTCAGATTATATCCTTATATGTGCAGTACTATATCTTAGTGAGAAGTGTTTCTCCCCAGTAGATGTATAATAAATCATCCTGCTTCAGATGAAACAGAAGTGATCCCGCACCAGGAAATGTGTATGATGTGTACTGGCCAGTTTTCCATGAAAATGTAGCCTCCCCCAAACATTTTTGCTTAATGTGTAATGCAACTCCTACGCACAAGTTAATCTCCCGCATTCCAGGAATGTAAACAAAGCACGGCTAATGAGGCCAAAAGGTCAGCACACTGCTTAACCAATAGCAGTCAGGCAGCTTTTTCTTCTCATGTTTAGCAGTTATATCGCACACATTTCCTAGTGTGGGAGTTTTGCAGGGCTCTGTAATAAATCATTCTGCTTCAGATGAAACATCTACTGAGGAGAAACACTTCTCACTAAAGTATAGTACTGCATATGTAAATATGTCATCTGAGTATAGTTCTTCTTTAAATATATGTATACTATGTAAAGTACTACAGAAACCAAAGGGGCTGGGTGAAGTTTGTTTAACAGCATGGCTGCTATCAGCAAAGATAAAGAACAGGCAGAAAACAATCAAATGTATGAATTTAACTTCAAAACATACCATTTTTACAAGTGTTGTACTTGAGCATCTGCCATGCCAATCTACAAGAGAATTTTTTTCCTGTTACTGGTGCTTTAAGTTAAAATGTAGGATTTATGGTGGCATATCATGAATATGCATTCTCTAAAGCTCCATATAAATCAGCGAGTTTAGCTGAAGTTATTTTACCTAACAAATACAACATGGTTCAGCTATCAGTAAAAATAAAGTCAGTAAATTTACCGATAATGGGCAACCCTGCTTTGGAGTCCCAGAGGGCATGTGTGAAACACAACTTTCCGATAAGAAAAATGAACACGCAAGCTTGGAAGACAATTTTGTAAATGACCTCCATATTCCAATAGATAGATATCCTGCCTAAACAACATTTACATAGAATCATAGGAACCCAACAAGGCACTCAACCAAGCTTGCAAACAGTATGTTATGTATGCCAAGACTAGTAAAACTGATATGCCTGATGCCAAGACTAGTAAAATTGATATGCCTGATGCCAAGACGAGTAAAACTGACATGCCTAATGCCAAGACTAGTAAAACTGATATACCTGATTGTGGAGGCATTGGTTGTGTGAAATAGAGCTTGTATTTTTAATGAAAATTTGAGAAACGAGCCTCAAGGCAATATTGTGAATAGATGCCATGCAGTTTAAAAAAAATAGAATAAATTGGATTAGTTTAAAGGATGTGGCTCAGGGGTTAGCAGTGCAGTGCGGTGGCTCAGAGGTTAGCATTGCTACCTTGCAGCGTTGAGGTTGTGGGATCAATTCCACCCTGGAATTTGAATACTCTCACCACGTACATCATTGTGTGTTTCATCCCACAATCCAAAATCATACATATGAGACAAAAATAGGGAAACTAGAATGTAAGCTCCATGGGGCAGAGTCTGAAGTGAATAATAAAGCGCTGTGTAAAAAATAGTAGCGCTATATAAGAATAAGTAGTAATCTAAGCAGTTATATTGGCACTGTAGTGCCCTTTTAAGGGAGAAGGTGGCAGGGGGATAGTCATCAAAGAGTTGAAATAAGGGTTGGGGCCAATAAAAAGTTGTTTACTATCAAAATGCGCCCCATTGTACCCACTTTGTTTGTACTATTTAAGGCACAATGGGTGTGAGTATTGTTGAATAAAGTGAAAGAAGCAGTACTGCACACTATAAAAGTCAATGAAAAAATGAACCAAAAAGAAAATTATGAAAGTATATTTAAAAAAATGCTTGTTTTGAGATTGCTACTGAAATAACAAAAAAAAAAAGGTTTTAGATTAATTTCCCTTTAATACTGTCATGAACATATTTTTAAGGAGAAGTGAGCAATTCTCCTCAATGAAAATATGTTTAGACATTTGATATTGCAGATTTTGATACCCCCTGGTTACAAATATAAATTCTCCTTACTCTGCAATCAGCAAGAGTTTTAAAAATTCCAATTCAGGGCAGGTCAACCGTTCTTCTGATCTCAGAAATACGTTTTGTGGGTGGTCATCATCTCACATTGTTTGATAGAGACTGTCTATTTTACTCACATTACATTCATGTTGGATCCTCATTTAACCAGTAAGCAATTTGTCAGGCTGTATGAAACTGCTATAGACTGTGATTATAAAGGGGCACTATAGTGCTGATATAACAGCACACATACATACAATACTCCCTTATACTAAGCCAATTGCTGACATAACTAGTTAAAAAAAGTTTAGGGAACAAATAATACTTGCAGTTTGATTCCCCTAATTAGTTTTCCTGAGAGCTGATATTTTCCTCCCCCCACTCCCCCTCCTCTTTCTGTTCTGCAAGTCAGGCAACACCAGAAGAAAAAGCTGCCTGTTTGCTATTGGTTAAGCAGTGTGCTGACCTTTTGACTGCATAAATTAAGCTTGTTTACAGGAAATTGCAGAGGCAAAGCTGACTTGTGCACATGTGCTAAGTAGTAAGTAGAGTAAAAATGTCCAGGGGGGGGGGGGGGGGGGGGGGGGGGGGGGTACCTTTTCATGGAAAACTGGCCAGTAGTACACATCACACACACATTTCCTGGTGCAGGAGTTTATCAGTGCTGCCTAATCAATCATTCTGTGTCACATGAAACAGTTGCTGGGGAGAAACACTTCTCACTAAGGTATAGTACTGCATATGTAAAGATGTATTTGACTATAGTTCCCCTTTAAGGCCTGCTTTAGTTCTATTTCTGTCTCGTACTTATGTAACCCAAGGGAGTGCACATACAGTATACAGACACAATAACAAACTTCCCAATACAAAAAACTTGGAGGGAGTGAGACTGGGAGATTTATAATGTAAAAGACGTTTTATATATATATTTCCTATAAATTTCAGTATTATTGCATATTTCACTTGCAATCTCATTTATATAAATGTAATATTTACACGGCACTTTATAGAGCTTACAATTTAATTTTCCCACACACGAAAACCCTTACTTGCATTGCCAAGATAACATGCACTATTACCTATACACTTCAATGAAATAGTGCCCCCCTGGGCAAAAAAAATAAATAATGGAAATTCATATTTAATTATAAAATAATAAATAATAAAATACAACTTTTGATTGGTTGCTGTTGGTTTTAGACCTCTGTAAAGTTTGCATGTGTTGATTAATTCCCCTGTCTGTTTTTACCTTTACTGGTTGCAACCATGTTGTTAAATAAGCCTTACCCAGTCCCATAGTTTTCTAATATGGTTTAGATAATATATATTCAAGAAGTATACCGAAATGCCCAATATCATAAATATCATACTTTATAGACACAATTTAGAATTTTTGGAAACACAGATTGAACATATAGTAACTCCAACCTCTTGCGTCAACCTTGCAACTTAAAGTGAAGTATCCTTGTGGTATTATACTTGTATTGCACAATGCACTTTTCCAATGTCTGTATTATATTTGTATTGCTGAATTGTACAGCGCTGCATAAATTTGTGACGGTTTATAAATACAATTATGCATTTGGTATACATTTGGTGCATTTTAACTATTTTGTATTAATGTCCTTTTAATAAATATACATCTATGATGTATATTTATTAAAAGGACACATATATCAGATGTGGTGAATTCAAACAAGTAAATTTGAAGCAGTACACCTTGTCAAATTCGCGATTGCACCAGAATCCGAATCTTGGTCAGTATTCGAAGTATCTGTAAGATTGTGACTATTGTAATCACCCAAAATAGACGCGCATTTGCTGCATCGCAGAGTTTTCTCAGTAAGCAAATATGGGGACAGAGCCGGCTCTGGCCCTATAGGCGCCCCCCTCCCCCAGCTCCCCCCAGCTCCCGAGCCGCCCCCCTCCGCCGGCGCCGCCCCCCGCGACACAAACCTCACAACCACACAGTGCCGGCTCTGCCATTAGGCAGAGTAGAAATCTTAACCAAACAACGTTTTGGTGTGGAGGGATGCGCTTATCAAATTATAAAAGTGAACACTAATGTGAAAATAATGTGAAAATAATACAAAACACAGTCCCAAGTGAGTTAAATGAAAAAATCCTTTCTTCAACATAAATTCTTCAAAAAGTTCAAAACAATTTTTCTGACAATCTTCTGATGCAGCTCCTCTTCAGGGATACACGCTGTTTACCCCTAATGCCAAGTTTGTGAACAAAAATTCTGAGCAGGAAGCGCAAAAAAGTGCACTATAGTGCTTTATCTTTATAAACTGATATGATAGTGAAAAGCAAAATAGCACCACTACAACCCAATGTGCAGATGTGCGTAATGGAAAGTAATTGTGGCAACACCCAATGATAGTGCAAAACAGGTCACACAGGTGATCTCTATATGCTCACCAGAGATTAGCGAATTCTGCGCCTTAAGTAACACCAATTTGTTATAGGATTATTCTTCCAGACATCAAACTCGACAACACCAAGTCAGTTCATTTTTCAAAAACATGTACATTTATTTCCAAAAACAAAAATGGTAAAAACATGATTTCAGTATGTCATATAAAAATTAAAAACAAGCAGCAGTTTTTATAAAACTGTTCTCAGTACAAGCCCTTCTCAGGTCACACACTTTGTGGCAGATTTTCCCATCCAAAATGGAGTTGGTTCTTTCAAATTGCCAAACCACTATGTGGAAAAGGTTAACCTATGAGGAACCAGTGTAAACTGACTCCTCAAAAATGATGTTTATATTGTTGTGCCTTAAGGGATATTCTCTATGGAACAACCCAAAAAAAATGTATGTTCGATACATTGATGATTTATTATTTATTTGGAATGGCGACATGACCTCAGCATTGGATTTTGTGATTTATCTAAATAATAATAATAATAATAATAGCTAAATAATAGCTATAATCTTAGTTTCTCACATGAACTTAACAGTGTCAGCATTAATTATCTAGATCTAACACTCTTTAATCGTAACGGAAGGATTGAGTCTAAATTATACAGAAAAAGTACTGATGTCAACAATCTCTTAGATGCATCCAGTGGCCATCTGAAAAGGTGGATCAATAATATTCCCTACAGTCAATTTCTCAGGATTAGGAGAAATTGTTCATTAACTGAGGATTTTAATACACAATGTAAAGACTTAAGTCTGAGGTTTTTTGAAAAGAATTATCCTAGACCTTTAATCATAAAGGCACAGGAAAGGGCCACAAATGTGAGAAGAGACGAAATTTTATTAAAAGATTCTAAGAGAAGTACTAAGAGTGATTTTGTGGAAAGAGAAATTCCGTATATCTCAAAATATAATTCCAATGTTGGTGAGATTGCTAACATTATCAATAAATATTGGTCCATTCTTCTAAATGATCCGGTTTTGGGCCCTGTCCTTCCAACCAGACCAACATTTGTATACACCAAGGGTAGAACCTTGAAAAACATGTTGGCACCTTCAAACATATTGAGTGATAGAGGGAATAAAGACATTTTGCCTAATTCTTTAGTAGGAACTTATAAATGTTTTGCAAATCGTTGCACTTGTTGTTCATATATAGCCGAAAAAAATTTACAAATACAGGTGATTGGTACACACTATTTAAAAAAGTTCTGGAATTGTAAGAGTGATTTTGTAGTTTATTTGTTGAGGTGCCCGTGCAATTTGAAATACGTAGGTAGAACGAAGAGAACACTTTCTAGACGAATTTACGAGCACATCCGTAATATAAAAATAGGGCTCAGAACACACTCTGTGTCTGAGCACTACAGAACAGTACATCAGAGTAATCCTAGTGGTACCAAGGTATGGGTGCTGGACCAAATAGAACCTGAAAGTTTGGGTGGTGATAGATTCTCCTGTCTAAGAAAACAGGAGACCTTCTGGATATATAAGTTAAAAACTTTAACCCCTCTAGGTCTTAATTTAAATTTAGACCTGGCAGCTTTTTGATAGGCACTTGTGTTCCTATATTCCTTAATTTATTTTTTATATTATGTTGTAATAATGTTCTTTTTTGTAATCAGTAAATGGCACAAACATAAATGTGTTTGGAATTGTAACCTGTCTTTACATTTTTCTCAACGGAGTTATAGTTGCACTACATCTTTACATGAACATACATGTGTTTGAAAAAATACTGTTGAATATTGTATAAGTATGTGTTATTTGAACATTATGGTTGTTATTATACTTTTATTGTACTCATTTTGCTTTTTAAACTTTGTTAAAAATCCCTTATATCCTCTGTGCATTTAAATATGAATTTCCTGCATTTGCATTCCCTGGGCTGACACCTCCTTCTGACATCCTGCACCAATAGCGCTCTTGGAGGACTGAGTGCAAATCGGGAGGACCGAAACGCCCTCTGTATGGTTCCTTGGAACGCATATGCGTTCCAAAGTCACTTCCGGGTTCACGAGCAACAGCCGGCAAGTAGTGTGAGCCGGAAATGACGCGTGAACCAAACCGGAAGTGATGAACCGCGATGCACGCTATAAGAGGACAGCCTTGGGACATGCAAACACTTTACATTTAACTCCTTATGAAGCCACACAGACTCGCGTAGAGGTGGTGAAACACGTTGAGGCTACGCAACTGGGAACAAACAGGTACTGCATATACTTCAAAAAAGCTTTACTGCATATACTGCATATATTTTACAAAAAGCTTATTCAGCATTTTTTCAGCAATTTTCACTTATATATGCATTACATAGTACCTGTTTGTTTTCCCCCTTTTTTTGGTTTTTTTGGTTGTTCCATAGAGAATATCCCTTAAGGCAGCTATTTTCAACCAGTGTGCCGCGGCACGCTAGTGTGCCGTGACACACTGGCAGGTGTGCCGTGTCAAAGTCGGATCTGACTGCCAGCTAGCGTTGGGAGATGTGCTTCTCCCTAGCTAGCTGGCAGTCAGAGCC
>WMED01009878.1:0-16079 GCA_019650415.1 Pipa parva | reverse complement strand
GTCCCTGTCTAGTTCTCATCCTTTTATTCTTGTCTGTAAGTTGATTCTTCAGTCTTCCCTAATGACATTTAGATGTCATGCTTGGCTATTTCTTATGATTACTGCTTGATGCTGTTCAATACTTTTGTGCTATAGCTATAACTAATGTACTTGTATTCATTTTTAGGTTGTATTTTAAGGCATCATAATTGTCTTTAACAGCCATTCCCACTTACTTCTTTCAGGGCATGGGATATCTGCATGCCAAGGGGATTCTTCACAAAGACCTCAAGTCTAAGAATGTTTTTTATGACAATGGCAAAGTGGTGATTACCGACTTTGGCCTTTTCAGTATATCTGGTGTGCTACAAGCTGGCAGGTACAGTAATACAACCTTCACTACTTTCTACACTTCTCCAAAATATTCACAATATGTGAACTCACAACAAATGTGTTTGAATCCCAGGTTCATTTTTCAACAATGCTCAGTTGTTCTAAAACAGTCCTGAATGTTTCTCTTAAATCATCGATACTTCTTTTTAATTGGCTATAAACTAAGAAAATGAAGTCATAAGGGAGCTGTCGCTTTAGACCAGTTATATTTTATTAGATATGAGAATACCAATTTGATGGTTAAAATTTTCAAAAAAGGATAAAGCTTTGCAGTAGATGCTCAGGAAACATGTGGCATTTCACCATTATGCAAGATACTGCAGGAGCACCAGGAACAGCATAGACTGTCCTGTCACCAACTGAAACATGAGGTAAAATAGTTACACAAGAAGCCACAACATATGCTTTGAGACATATTTTCTTGGTAGCTTAACTGAAGACTCATCCTATTTGCCATGACAGCATTTCCATATCTACCTTTTATTTGAAAAAACAGATATCTGTGATCCTTAAAATAATTCTGTAGAAAGAAACACTGAAAAATATGTCATGTCAAGCACAGGGATTTCTCCAGGCATTTTAACAAATATCTGATTCTGTCTGTCTTTGAAGTACTGTAACACCAAGAGGCCTTGTTATCAGTAGTCATTTTGTGTATGAATGATTAACATATTTAGAGTCAGAATCATGTTTATATTAGTCTAATTATTAGATCAGGCCACATTGTTTGTTTTGTTAAGAAAATATAAAGTGTGAAATCTTTTTTATAAGTAGAAATGTTCAGAAAAGAAACAGCTACAAATGTTCCAAGGGATATTTTACCAAAATGGCTGTACAATGTGTTTCATTGTTTGCTACAGTTAAATTGGTAAAATATGCATTGACATGAAAATAATGGTGCATATTTATTAAAAATGTTGTTTTTCCTTCCTATTTCCTCAGTTTTGTTGATTTTGCCAGTTACATTTTTCATGCACAGTTTGGCATTTTGTTAGGTGAAAACTTTAAAAAAATTGCTGAAATCTCATTTTTATAAATATATTCCCTTTTATTTTCTATTGTATTAAAGTACAGTCTAGAAAACAGTTTTATTTTATTGTAAACCTAAAAAGACATACAATAATTATTAAAGGAACAGTAAGCCCCCCCAAAAAAACATTTTATTATACATGCTCATTACTAACTTTTATTAAATATGATTTGTTAGTGATTTTGGACAAAAAGTAAAATTTCTTACCTGTAAAGAAGTGCTGTACAGCACTTCCATGTTCCAACATCCAGCCTCCAAAAGCACCGGCGACTCTATAGTGTCCTGAGCAGGAGAACACCTCTCAGGTGTGCGTTCCTCTCCAGCTGCGCTCCTAGTGAAGTCCTGCATCATCACTTCAGAGAAGTAATATGGTGACCGTGCACATCATCAATGTGTCTTCCCTGGATGACATGCACACTCACCATGTGACTTTTAGGAAATTCCACTGTGGGGCTTCACTGGGAGCATGGCTGAAGAGGAATGTGCACCTTAGATGTGTTCTCCTGCTCAGGATGCAGTAGAGTCTCCGATGCTTTTGGGGGCTGGGTGATGAAACACGGAAGGGCTGTACAGCACTTCTTTACAGTTAAGAAATTTTACTTTTTGTCCAAAACTACTAATGAATCATATTTAATAGAAGATATTAATGAGCAAGTATAATAAAATGATTTTTTTAAATTTTAGACCTTACTGTTCCTTTAACATTGTTTTTTCATTTTATGTAAATGGACCGCACGGGATATATTTATAGCATGCTAAATGGGCAATATATATTTTTTTCTTTTACTCTTTTTGACAGTTTTATAAACCACCAATCATTTGTTCTGCATCAACTTTTCAGTGTCAATGTGCAGATATTCCCCTACTTCTTTTTAAACTTGATTATGCTATTAACCGTTTGCTACTCTTTATCTGTCTGAAACCAATAAGGTAGAAATCATAAAATCTATGGAAATTCCATAAAAAAGTGGTGCTAATAAGCGGATTTTTTTTTTTTTCAAATCTATCTTGTCCCTAATTTTCCTCTTCTATTTTTTTTGTGAAAAATATAAATAAAAAAGGGTTAAAAAAGTAAACCAATGGACCTTTTATAAATATATATTTATATATATTATATTTATATTTTATATTTATATATATTATATTTATATTTTATATTTATAGTATATATCTTGATTTCGTTTGGAGCTCCTCAATGATAAAACACTGATGAAGAAATACTGCTGCTCTGCTGCTGCGCCTGAATTACTCAGCATTTCAAAGCATGATTCATTTTTAATTTCACGTGGAATGTCAAACTAAAATATCATCAAAGATAAAAGTTGGAATACATGTGTTGTTTTTATTTATTTATTTTTAATTTTTGCGCAGTATGCTTAACTTGCGGTCTATAAATATGTACTAATTGAAGGGAATTGACCTTGTTACCAAGTACATTTTATATGATATTCAGTGTTCAGCTGGGTTTCATTATCCATAATATTTCTAATTTTGCCCTTTATACACTCCCACATCCCATAATTACTCATTTAGTTATAATACACCTCTGTGATCTACTGCTCTGAGCTAAGCTAAAAAGCAGTCATTAAGTATTAGATAAATGTTTTTGTTTCTTTCTTCCTATAATTATCTTTTATTTTTAATGAGGAACATCAGAGGAAAAAATCCGGAGAGATAACAAGTTAACATTTGTCTTGTTTGTTAATAGATCACCAGTCACAGCTCATCAATCATTCTTAAAGAAAAGCAAGTGCCAGAGATTTAGCGCTAAAGCTAGTTACACTTTTCCATAGAAGGCTTAGTAGATACACATTGAGCTGTGGTTTAGTAACAGCATCTTCTGTAAATAAAAAACTTCATTTAAAAGGGTTACATTTATCATGCTGCAAAAAAATAACCCTGAATTGCTTATTCTATTAACTATTCTATTAACTTTGAAAATGATTTCTTCCTTTCAATAATTTATTACATTTTGAAAGCAAATTTTATTAAGGCAAATGTAAAATATTTTGTGGAGAAAAGTATAATAAAAAGTTAAATATTTATCAAACATTCAAAAGTCCTTTTAAATTAAGGGTAAACAGATTAATGCAAACCCTGTTTCCATGCATTAGCACATCATTGTTATTAGTTTTTTTTATTGCAGTGAGATTATGTGGATAATTTTTTTTTGACTGAATTTTTATCTTGAGAAATATGAACTAAAAAAAAAAAAAGACTGGATCTCAGGGATTTACCAAGATAGTTAAGGTTGAAATTTAATAAACTCGAAAAAAATCTAAAGTATGGCTACCTCTCCATCATAAAATTCAATCAAAAAGTTTCAGTCGGTAAATATTGATCAAAAACGATTTTTAACAAATGAATAGCCAAGATGTTCTCAGGATAAACTTGAAAAGGCGAAATCATCCTTTTTCGAGTTTATAAAATTTTGCCCTCAGAATAGTATTGACTAAAATGAACAAATAAGACTTCCATTAAAGATAGAGGCATTTAGGCTCCCTCACCTCCTTCCTGTGATTGTTTTGGAATTAGGGTATCACCTTGACTTGATGGTAGTGTAGTGTAATTATATTGAATATACTTCATTTTTGTCTGTTTCGCAACTTTTTAAAAAAAAAACCTGTGTGAAATTTCTTTTTTACATATATGGGGGGATATGTATAAATACATATGGGGATATGTATTTATGTACATGTGTAAAGCCTGCTTGGATATCTCACATGAATTAATTAGATGCTTTATTTAATTATGCTAGCACCATTAGATTAGTGAAATGCTGATTAGTTGTCATAGATAACTATAGACCTCAGCAAACATTGCTGCTGTTGAGGCAGTCCTTTGATGGTATGCTTAATTAATAATGAATTAACAGTTTCTGAATATTTGTTTAAAATGATTAACATTGTTATTGCTCCAGGTTTATTTAATGGATTGAGTTTTTTTTTTTTTTTTTAATAAAAAAAAAAATTCACCCAAATCAATGATAAATCTATACCAGTGATTCTCAAACCTGACCTCAGGCCTCACCAGTGGTGCATGTTTTGAGCTATTCACACAGAAGCATAGATGAGTCATTAAAATGTATGTATATAGCGCTGATATATTACATAGCACTTTACAGAGATTCACCATTCCCTTTCGAGCTTAGAATCTAGTTTCCCTATTCAGTCGCACACATAGACACAGATGTATGGTTGTTGGAAGAAATTGGAGTGCTCGGAGGAAACCCACGCAGGTGGGAGGGGAACATGCAGATGAAGTCCTGGGTGGAATAGAACTCAGATTCCAGCACTGCAAGGCAGCATTGCTAACTACTGAGCCACTGCACTGCCACTTCTGTGAGTTACAACTTGCCACTATTTGAATATCCACAAAACATGAATCGCTAGTGATGTTTGAGAACCTATAACAATTCAGCCAACAATTCTAAATCTGACCAAGTAATAGCCATCCATGTATTTTAGAGTCATACATTAAACAACTGTATAGCAAAATAGTGGCAAACATTAACGATAATTAATAACTATACTGTGGTCATATCTACTGTTTTTATAAAACGTGTTAAATGTTATAATTCTTGTCTCCTTCTCTTGATTTCCTGATTCTTCCTGTAACCTACTTTAAAATATTAAAACTCAAACAATAAATTAATTAATTAAATAAATCTGAGCACACACAGGGGGTTATTCACTAAAGTCCGAACTGTTGCGTATAGGTGCGAATTTGCCAGATAAAGACAGTCGCAATAAGCTGCTACTTTCAGTCGCATCTTTATAATGAGAATATTGTCACAGTTACCACTTTAATAAGGGGAAATTGTCACAATCCTAACATTAAAAAATGGTCGCGACTTTACAATGGGGAAATTGTTGTGGATTTGCTATGGGAATCCGCTGTTTGCGAATTTGACAGTCGAATTCGCACCTTAATGAATAACCCCCACAATCTCTGCACCTTAGATGGATTTGTGTTATACAGTATGTGTGCATTGCACTTGTCCTGTAAATCACTTACTTGCAACAAATGGAGTATTGGTTCTTTAATCATTTTCAGAGCTGTAACTCTGGGCTCTAGGGAGAAGTCAAAGTTAAAATAACAATAATAATAAATAATTTTCATTAAAATATACTAGAAATATATTTGCTTAAGGAAAAATATGGAAATAAATAGTTGATTAACAAAACAATTTTTGCCATGGTCCACCTTTAAGGAGACTCTACTGCTATATAAACAATTACAGTTTCTGAGAATTTTAAAGTAATTGTTAGGAAAATTTTACCCGTAGGGTAGCATTCCATATGTAATGGCAAATCAGCAGTTAGGTGATTTGTTTCAAAACAAATGTTGGATTAAAAATGCTCATCCATGTAATTTTTAAGTGAAAACTGAGCAGATTCTCCTGCTGTGAGTTGCCACACAGTATGATTATGGATGGATAACATCTATTGCCAGCAGATGTCTCTAAGAAAGATGCCAACCTCTCCAGCCTTTCTCAACCCTCAGACCAAGAAACAATAAAGCCTGGTGTTTAACGATAACCTTGAAGCATGTAATTAGATGATGTTTTTGTTGTTGTTCAAACTGATGTTTAATGCATCTCAAGCCTTTCAAACTGCAGCTCGGCAGTGTGTGAGATCACAGTACGATGCACCAGGTGTCCTCATTTCCTGACTATGCGGTGCATTCTGACAGATCATAAGAAAAATAAATGGCTCGACATAAGTTTCTTTTTTATGCTGTGTTAATTACAAGATGTGTTACAAATAATTGATCTTCATAAAGGAAGAGAATAAAGAATCTCCCACACAATCAAGGATAAAGATCACATCAGTCTGAACTAATGTAGCTTTCTTTTTTCTTTTTAACAAAGTTAACTTTACATTCTGTTGCATAGTTACCTGTGTGTTTAGTTCAGACAGTTGGTCTGTTCTCTGTAGTCTGCAGTCGTTTGTTGGTCTCTTTAAGGTCTTATGATAGTTAATTACTGTATTATTGTATTATTGATGTATATTAGTGTTGTATGTATCTTGGGCTGTGCTTGACTTTAATTTCTCCCTGAACACAAGTTGTGATCTCCTTCTTTGCCTTTTGAATTACCATGTACTTTGTCTTGCCTGCATGAGAACATGATTATTCACCAATAGAATCATGTATATTAGAAACCTATTGTTACAGCACAGTACATATCTCTTTGTTTTTAACAGAATGTCCCCTCTAAGAACATTTCATAACTAAGGAATAGATGGTGGAAAAGTGAGGCAGTGGTTTTAGTCTGCATTGCAGCAAATGTTATACTACTTCTCAATATCATCATAGTCGCACAAACATGACATCACCTTTTTACATACTCTTTTTTTTGTTGTGTTTACAGTAGTTGGTATGCAAATTTGGAAAGGGGGCTAGAGCACTACAGATCCTGGGAAATTGTGCCCACATTTTACTCTATAGGGGCATATTTACTGAAGTTCGAAATGTCACTGTAATCTGAATGGGATTTGGAAATTTAACCTTGCAGTTTCTCCATGGGACATGAGAAAGCCCAATGGATCAGATTGCACAAAGTAAATTTTGGGTTTGCCGCAAAAAACTGCTTCTCACCTACTGGTGAAAAAAAGGATAAAAATCATAAATAGGGAAAATAGTCAAAATCTGCTAAAGAAGGAAAATATTTTTTTCTTTATAGTTGGATTTACTTTATTTCTATTGCCGCTAAAACAAATTTTTTACAGGTGACTTTCTAAATGGAATTGAAGAAAGCCAAATTTAAAAAATAAACAATTTCTGTTTCATACTGACTTCAGTGTTTGATGACCAATATTGAAATGAAATGAATATGAGTCAGACAAACAAACTGAAATTGGCAAAAAAATGTTCAATGTGTGATATTATATATGCTTCCTGCTCTTTCTTCAGTGAAAGAGTAAAAACTGGTGAATTTATTTGTTTTATTAATCATACGGAGGAACAATATAGTGAAAAAACTATCTAGACATTATTATTAAATAGATATCAATAGAGAAGACTACTTGTTATGCCCAACAACTCAGTTAAAAATCCAGTGGAACATTTGACTTATCTAGTGCTCTGGTGATTGCAAAACATTAATAATCAATATGATTATATCAGTAGAGCCCTGATACATACATTTTACTGTGTCCTTGAATTCTCAGCTCATCTGGTAACCTTAAATTGATAATCTTTTGCAATGTCTACAGTTAATATTGAGAAAGAACAGGAATCACTGTGTTTTGTTGCCTGTTTGTTGTTTTTTGCTTGCCATAGGTTGAAGAATAAAATAAAATAATCTTCATAGTTAAATTGTGTTGAGTATTGGGCCCATTTACTCTCTTGGAAAGCTCTTAGAAGCTGAGACTGAAATCTCTTAACAACCACAACATGCCCAGTAGAACCATTTATACACATCCATTGAGAATATCAGCAGCCACTTTAATATTAGCATATTGATCAAGTAGTAAGTGCCTTGTTGCTTTAATTCTACAGCGGGATTCTTTACAGATTTTCTCCTTATGCACACCTAAATACCCAGAAATTTTAGGATATATTGATGACATGAGCCTAGTGGTTGTTCCTTCTGGCCATTCCTATGTGAATTCTTTGAGATTTTCAGGGTGTTACTTTATCAGTTTTATGTTTCAGCCTTGTATTCAGTGATGTTGGTTTGAAGGTTTCTGGTGGCACTATTTATTCTATGATTCTCTACATGTTAAGCTACAATCTGGCTTTCCAGCACCTATGAATTTTAAAGAGGATTTATTAACTAATTACTAATTGTTTATACAGTAAAGTAGGTGTGAAAACAAATGTTATTTTGGTAAATACTGTTAGGCTAAATGAGAAATAACTTCACAACTATTTGAAAATGTAAAGATAGCTATGAAATTGTGTCAATTTTTTTTCCAATCTGATTTTTTTCCTTGAGGCTAAATAAATTGAAAATGGAAAGGATGGAGTTTCAGCTTATTAGTAAATATGTTCTATACGATAATAGCTTGCTGATAGAAGTAGTATAGTGTAGACATAGCAAGTTAGCAGTCCATAGTTAAATAGCTGGATTGTCTGTTTATCACTTGATGTCTATAGTGTCTATGATATACAAGTGGTGTATTTATTATTGAGTCCTATCCAGTATCACTAAATAATTTCATCTCCATGCCTTCCATAAACCATCTCACATTAAATCAATTTATTTTTTCATTTTGGAAGAAGTACACCTGCCTAGAGCCAGTTCTTTCTGGAATAAAAATAGAGAGTTTCCCTTTATAGAGCTTTGGCTTGTTCCGTCTGATCTCAATTTAAACTGCTTGTGGCACCCCTGAACACTAAATGGATTTTATTACAAGGGATTCTGAGAAATAATTGATAGAAGAAGCAACCATGTAAATACTTACATCTGTATAGAAGAAGAATTGGGGAATGTTATAGAGCAAGAGACTTATTAATTTGAGGTAGAATCAATTTGGCCATCAAGGACAGTTTTATAAGAATGAACATGTACCATAATACATTTTTTGTACAGAGACAAATATTAAAAGAAACCAAAAAAAAATGAAGCTTGCCTTAGAGACACACTGGATGACCTATGCTTATTTATACATACATTTTTTTCTCATGCTGTTTTTCTTTATTCAAAGGCGGGAGGACAAACTAAGAATCCCTAATGGATGGCTGTGCCATTTGGCTCCAGAAATAATTCGCCAGCTGTCTCCAGACACTGAGGAAGACAAGCTTCCATTTTCAAAGCACTCTGATGTATTTGCACTGGGGTAGGTAGTGTCTCTCTCATACATATGGTTCATCTTTTCTCTAAGGGCACAATTTACTTAAAGTCAAAAATAATTTTTTTCAACTTTTTTTTGCCTGGAAATTGAGCAAAAAAGTTTAAAAGTATGTTTTCAACCTTTTTGCCCCTGTTTTTTGCCTGTTTTTTGGGTGAAAAAGATATAAAGATGGTAAAAAATGGGGGCAAAAAGTCAAAGACATACTTTTTGCCCAATTTTGGCAAACAATTGCCAAAAAAGGGCAAATAACTAAAAAAAAATTGTTTTTGACATGAATAAATTTCACTACGTATGAAATGGTACTAGAGTAACAATTTCATTTAATTTTACTATGTTTTTATTGTTATGTATGTGTTATCTTGTCTACAAGAAATAAGGAAAATGTAATGACTTGAAGGTCTAATGGACATTTTAGCAACACCTTCCAAACCAGAGTTTATAGCCAGAAGTCTCATGCTCCAAATCATGAGAGGAAAAGCCCATCCGTTTTTTCTGTAATTAAAAAATGAGTGAAAGGAGTTTTATTTTAAGGAGCTTGTACCACCATGCCCCTGCTAAACATAGTGATTATTATGGGCTAATTCTTAATGGGGGAGGTGGCAAATACTTCATTGCCTTGTCCTTTTCTTAGTACCATGCTGATTTGGTTTGCTCAGTGTTGCAATCCTTTACTCACAGTCTTCTTTCCTCCTTCCTGTTGAATTTCAGTGATTTGAGCAGACGCAGTAGCAGAATTCTAATGTAAAACTGCTTCTGCTTTTGCATAACTCACCAAAATTCAGAAGTGATATCGTGAGAAAAGGATTGCAGTGCTAAGAAGATGAGATCAGCTTTGTATTACAAACGTAAGAGCAGTAGGCAGTACAAGAGCCTCAAACCCTATGTGGGAAATACTTAAGAATCACCCCTAGTCCTAACGAGTTTTATTTCTCCTTCAGGCTAGGTTCACACTGGAATATCAAAGCGCTGTGCTTTTAGAAAAGTGCGTCTGAAAATACGCTGGGAAATTCTGGCCAGCCTATCTTCGGGATGCGCTTTTTCTATTGTATTTACCCGACGCAGTGTGAACGCTCTCTCGGCATTCTTAGCTCCAGTTATATGTGCACATTCTTCATGTCGTGTCTGTGTGCTCAGGAAATATGCGAGAAAAAGAGTTCTGGCATGTTTGCGCTTGCGTTCAATGCTTACGTGGCCAGGAGAAGGTGAATGAAATAGGGATTCGCGGCTTGTGTTTTTTTCAAGTGCATATATGCACAGTGCTTATATACGCCAGTGTGAACCTGGCCTCAACTAACGTGAATAATACCATGGGTACTGCATGTCAATGTTGTATAATAACAACTTCCCAAATATATTTTGAGAAATGACCTGATCTTGTTTTATAAACTCTCCTAACAGAACAATTTGGTATGAGCTGCATGCTAGAGAGTGGCCTTTTAAAAGTCAGCCGGCTGAAGCAATCATATGGCAAGTGGGCACAGGGATGAAGCCCAACCTTGGGCAGATTGGCATGGGAAAGGAGATATCGGTGAGATGATATAATAGTGCATGTCATTGTTTGCCTATTCTCTTGCCTGCCTTCCTTTAAATTTTACTTATGTTGTAAGTGGTAGTTAGGATTTTTATTCCTATTGTGTCTACAGTGTTATGGCAAAGTTAGTAAATGATGTAAGCTTGCTGTACCCCTTACTATACACAGTGCAAATTGCTGGCTCTATACAAATGCATGTAGAATAGTAATAATGAAATCTATAGGGGAATTTTTTTTCGATCTTATATAAAATCATCAGAAACCTTTATAAATATCCCCATTATCAAGGCGGTAGAGTGTAGCACAGTGTTAGCCATAGATATTAGCAGCGACAAGTAGAGTATAGGTGATGCCTTTTATTGGCTAACTGAACACATGGTAAATGCAAGCTTTCCACACTACTTAGGCCTCTTCTTCAGGCATGGTATAGTATTCACATAGCCAATAAAATGTACCATCTATATTCTACTTGTCTCTGAATAGACCTTTATATATTGTTAGCTTTCATAATTAGAACAGAGTTTGAAGCTTATGGCCCACCACAGTTCATTCACAAATATTCAAAATGGGAGACCCTCTCTCTAAAACCACTAAGGCCTTCATTTCCTTAATATGCTTCCTACCTTTGTCATAGGTATCAACAGGGGTGATTTTTTTAGTGGGGGAAAAAAGTCCTGGGTATCATGTATTCCATATACTATAATGCATTTTCCCCAAACTACTTCCCAAAAAACCCTATATATACAAATGCACTACAATTTCTTAAAGGGGAATTAAAGTTAAAACATGATATGAAATACATATGGGCCTTACTTACTTTCCATATTTGTGGTGGGGCATACTTATAACATACCTTGAGTTGTCAGACCTGTAGTTTCTTAATCTTTTACTCTAATGACATTGCACATGCCCTATGTGTCCTGCCTACCAGTGTCATAACTACAGGAGCACGCACACTGACTGGAAGACAGGTTTCATCCAACAAACACAGTGTTGGTTTGGACCACTAAGAACCTGTTGGGACTGGCCATAGTGGACCCTCCTGGAGTTTTAAACTGCATAGCCATTGCATATTTCTAAGGTTAGGGTAAAGAATGTAATGGTTTATAGACACAATAGAGGTAGGATAGACATAAATCATAGGGGCTGAAGAGAGGATTGAAGAGATAAGAAATAAAAACTTTAGCTTAGTGAGCCCCTGGTCTCTTGTTTCCTGGTGGGACCTAGGTATCATGTTTCCTGGTGAGTCTCAATACTGTAGTCCAGGGATAGTGAACCTATGGCACTCGTGCCAGAGAGGGCACTTGCGCCTTCACCACTGTTGCATTGCTTGATCCCCTGAGTGAGCTAGTGGTCCTTCAGTGCAGCAACCTGACAGTTTTCAGGTCAAATCTGTCACCTACACTGAATGAGCGCTCGCTCGCCGATAGGATTGACATGGCAGATCTCCGCTGACGCAGGCGCGATGACTTCACTCATCAGTGCCTGCACTTGTGGGGAAGGAGCTGGTGAGTGCTGAAAAGGTTCGCCATCACTGCTCTAGTCCAATACTATATACAAATAAATGTATAATTCAGCTGCAACCCTTGGTTACATCAGTTCAAGCATCTGTACTGATAAGAATAGACCATAATCTTACAGGTATATTTTATAATAATCTAGTAAAAGCATTGTTTGTCTGTAGCTTGGAGTTATATTCTATTTATATCTAGCTTATAACCTATAAAATAATAGATAAAATTAACCATTTACTGAAAATAAGTAAATAGAACAGAAACTCAATCATTAGAATACAAACGTACATCCTACAAAAGACAAGTGGACATGGAGATAAACCCAGTCAGCAATCAGGGGCTGAGGTATAGAACTGTCAGTGAAAAGGCTGATTTGGCTTATTATAAATGGTTAATTAAATGTACTCAAATTTATTGTGTATGATGTGTTAGCTTACATCCCCATGCCCTATAAGACTGAACTTATTTTTTATTGTCTTACAACCTACATAGTTTGTAGAAGCCTTGTTTAAAAGGGATGATTCAGCAACCACAACTCATCTTTCATGCCAATCATCCAATCTTCCTCTTTATTGAGAAAGTGAAAATAAATATAATAAATACTTATAAGAGATGAATCATTCATGGCTAAAAAGCATTTATTACTGCAAGACATATTTTGTATTGTATTCATTTATATAGCACTGATATATTACGCAGTGCTTTACAGAGATTCATCATTCACTTCAGTCCCTGCCCTGGGGAGCTTACAATCTTGTTTTCCTATTCAGTCACACTTACATAGACACACACAGGTGTATGTTTTTGGATTGTGGGAGGAAACCCATGCAGGTGCGAGGAGAACATACAAACTCCATGCAGTTGAAGTCCAGGGTGGAATTTAACACATAGCAGCCTTTGACCTCTTTATCTATGTTATGGGCATATAAGTATTTCTGTTATAATTTGGTTGTATATGTCTTGTCATGTCTCTTGTAAAGGACATATTTTCCCCATTCCCTCAGACAATTAAATCATTTAAAATCATATAAGTACAATGTAAGGGGTTATTGTCTATTGGGCCACACTGCACATGATTGTTAGCCTATTAAACAAGTGACTTGAATTTATTTATAAGCAATTTCCTGAAAACCTATTCTTTTTTCTTTTGACCTTTCTGCCAGAGACTATATTTATATTTTACTATACATCACACAGATGTGGGTAGCATATTGTACTTCTATGGTGGGAAAACGAGTGTAGATGACTGTGTCTCTTGTAAAAGAGTGTCATATTTTGCTTAGAAACTACCACTCATCCTTAAGAGAACCAGAGCGTGAGGCTGTCTGCCATCCTATATATGTATGTTTGAGCAGCACCCATACGTGGGATAATGCTAACACATGCATGGAAATAAGAAATACTGTACCCTAAGGCACACAATAGAGGAATTTCTATGATATCTTTGATATGGTGGCACCCAGGTTCTTTGTTTCAGACTTTTGACAGTAAATCCCAGGGGGCTTAATTAGCTAAGCCTTAGCTGACTGGGAGTATGGACTCTAGTCAGCCTGAAACATTAGCTTTCCTTGTAAATAAGAAGCTATGCTCAGTACCAGCAACAGCAGTTTTAGTACACCAGATTAGACTGTTATGTATATATAGAATATGCATGTGAGAGGCAATCTTGGTCAGGGCTAAATATGATGTTTGTAGGCACAGTGAGGGCTTTTTGTAGTATAATATAGTATTTCTGGTAACATTGAATTGTTTTTTTGCCATATTCCTAGAGTTATTAAAATGATGCCATCCTCAAGGAACATGTATCTTCAAGTACGTTAGCAATGATTAGAAGGCGAGAAAAGTGACCTAATCACTGGGTTAATGCATATGTTTCAGGATATTCTATTGTTTTGCTGGGCTTTTGAACAAGAGGAAAGGCCAAGTTTCACAAAGCTAATGGAGATGTTGGAGAAACTGCCAAAGCGGAACCGACGTCTCTCCCATCCTGGCCACTTCTGGAAGTCAGCCGAGTACGTATCTGCTTGTTTATGTATTTTAATTCAGCAGGGAATTACTTTAAAACTCAGGGCAGAATGAAAGATTTATAGAAAAGTTTTCTTTCAGCTATTCTGTTAAAGCAGATGCTCAGGTGAAACATTTTGGGGTATATTTGCCAAAGCTGGACATCTCCGCTTTATTATTTTTCAGTTTGTGTTGATTTTTTTATGCTTTTCCAGAAAACAAATATTCAGGATGTGGTAAAGAGCCTATTATACATATATTCTTTATAGTCCAGTATTCACTCTGTCGAAGCCCCCCCAATTCACCACTATTATTTGACAAGGTCAAATTCCTGTATTCACACAAGTACACACCTTGGCGGATTAAAAATAGTTTTTGTACAATAAGGGATCAAGATGTCAGAAGCAGCATTTTTCGACTTGAATAAATATACCCCAGTACTGGGTAAAGGTTTGCCAAGTAGCAGATAATCACTGAAAATGAATATCTGAAAAGGTAATAGCAGGGCAACAAAAAAAATTATATATAAGGAAATTATTTGGTTTAGGCTCAATACTGAAACTTTAAAAAAATGAATTAATTTGAATTTCTTTTCAACAATTTCTGATAACAAGGTTCAACACATTCCTTTTTCATCCAATCCACAAAATAAATAATGTCATTAGATGGGGACATAGGAGAAACAACATGTATTTTAAACTCCTGCACTTAATGATAATGGAACTGGCAGAATAGTCATGGAAACAGCAACTGTGCCTTGTATGCCTTGCAAATCTGACAGGAAACTGCTCTGCTTTCTTAGGAGATGTATAATGTAAAGGACCAGTGAAATATCAGATCTTCACCTACTATGGAAAAAAATAACATAGCTATCACTAGGCTATTGTACTTTCTCCATCATTGTCGACCTTTTGCTGACCCTTTGTTAATAATAGTAATTTGTCTCCACACCTTATGGTGACAATTTTTTATGCATTTCACCCCTTGTGATTTTGAGAATTGCTATATTTTGATTAATTTTGCCTACTTCACCCATTTTTTCCACAGCATTGATTCAGGAACTGAGTCGCTCTGTTGTTTGGTTTTTAATTGATCTCACCTTTTTGATCTCTAAAAGTACAGTAATGCCAATAAATTTTAATAACTCAAATGTATTTACAATTACTATATATATATATATTGTGTTGAAAAAATGATGAGTGATTCAACTCTAAAAAAATTGGGCTTTCTGGGGCACGTCCTGAATATGTATGTATGTATAATTTTATTTATAAAGCTCCACAAATTTACGCAGCGCTGTACCATATGTTTTTTTTTTAAAGCACTGGGTGGAGTCTGTTTAACCAATACATACAACATGGCTGCTAACAGTAAAGATGTAAACAGTCAGAAAGTAATACAATTCATGAATTAAATTTCAAAGATAAACATTTTACTGTAATTACTGTGCTGCATTTGAATAGCTGCCATGCCACTTCAAATGGAAATTTTCACGCCCTACAACATTTAAAGGGGGTTATTCACTAAAGTCCGAATTGCTGCATACAGGTGTGAATTTGCCAGATAAAGACAGTCACAGTAGGCTGCTACTGTCGTAGTGACGTCTTTATAATGAGAATATTGTCGCAGTCGTGACTTTATTATGGGAAAATTGTCGCTATCTTAACTATAAAACTATAAAAAATTGACGCGACTTTACAATTGGGAAATTGTAGCGGATTTACTATGGGAATCTGCTGTTTGCGAATTTGACAGTCACCTTAGTGAATAAGGGTTTGTTTGTTTTAGCGCTGCTCTATCCCAATGAGTGCAAAATAACAAAGTGA
>WMED01009877.1:291-16079 GCA_019650415.1 Pipa parva | reverse complement strand
AACAATTTTTTAAAGTTAAGATTGTGACAATTTTCCCATAATAAAGTCACGACTGCAACATTATCCTCATTATAAAGACGCAACTGTGACAGTAGCAGTCTATTGCAACTGTCTTTATCTGGCGAATTCACATCTATACGCAACAATTCAAACTTTAGTGAATAACCCCCTATAGCTCCTCCAATCAGATCGCTGATCTAGCAGAGATCTCATTGGAAGAGCTATAATGTCAATCATCATTTAGCCCCACCCACCCAACACTCGGTAAAGAAAAGGCATGCGAACAGGGAAGATGACAGAGAGAAACGCTGTATAAAGGTACATTATTTAAAATACATAAATATTTACAAAACATTTATTTCATTAGTACAACCTAAATTAGTACTAGATTTGAGGTGACAGGTGCACTTTAAATGTATGTTCACCCTTCAGCAGGTGTGAAGAGGGGAGGCGGGCCATCCGAAACGTATCAGTAGAAAGGGGACGTTTTTACCAACAGATTCGCCATGTTAAGGTTTTCTCCATTTTTACCCATTTCTGGGGTAAAAATTAGGCGGTGGTTAAAAAAAAGTAAGTTTTTCAGCAAAAGAAAAAAAAAGTGACATTTCTATTTCTGGCAATTTCACTTTCTGATAAATATGACCCTTGGGGGATATTTGTCATGGTCATTTTCACCTGTTTGCTCAATTTTTGATGCATTTTCTGTGACTTCTTTTTTGATTGCAATCAAATTATACAGTGCCAAAGTCAAATTTCTAAAATTTCTAGATCAATTTCTAAAAATTGTCGCTACATTACACCCACCGCATTTTACATTGCTTTCAATGGAGCGCCTTATTTCAACTGTGACTATTTTGGTTACTTTTCTTTTCCTCATGAAAAATGATTTGAAAAACTTGCGCAACCATCTCCCATAGGGAATAATGGATTTTCACCACTCTCAATTGGTTGAATATTTCTTAGTCACACAAGCAATTTTTTTCACCCTATTTTAGGCAAATTCCATAACAATAAGACCTGTCAAATGATTATTCAACTTTTATAAATATTCTCCCTATATAAGGTGTGTGCTGGGAGGAAATCGCTCTCAAACTTTGAGATGGAAGGACCTCATCAGTTAGTGTTAGTACTGAATGTTAGCTCACCTCAGAGGTGTGAGTCACCTCTTTAGTTAGAATGGGTAGCTTGCACCCCACTGAGGTAATATAGAGAAGAAAGAGTGTGGGTGGAACTGATGAGAGATAAAGTGGTTGGGTTCAGTGAGTGCTCTAGGTGAGATATCCTGTGAAAATGCAATGTCATCTTCCATGGAAGTGCCCTGTCTAGTTCCCTAGTGGGAGCACCTTAACCCCACATTGAGAGGATATCAATGTAGAAACTATATTGCAATGTTGCTGTATAAATTGCACCTTTCTGTATCTGTTCAGTTATTGCAAAGCTTTCAGAACCTCAGCTTACAGCAGCTATTAAACTGGGTTCCTAATAAAAAACAACATTGCCTTTTTATGGTACCTTAAAAAAAAAAAGTGGTCATTCAAGCCACCATTAAACCCATTAAACATCTTCTCTACCATATAATCCATTTCAGCATTCCTATGCCACACTCCCAATGAGTTTGACTAACAAAAAATAGCTTTTTCAGTGCTTTGAGCAATCCACAGAAATTCAGCAACGGTAAAAGCAATTATTACCCATAAACCCCTACTGAAAAAAATGTGCTAAACGGCACAGCCAATCAGAAGCTTCTAATGGTGTACATCTAGTAGTCTCTAGACCAGCAGCTAGTAAGTGCAAGCATGCCACTTTTATAAGGATGCATCAAAAAATAATAATTAAAATCTGGTTCACAAAAAAAAAAAAAGATTTTTCATTTGTACGCCTGTTTTGAAATATCTTTATTTGACATTATCAGATTGTCAGTTTGCCTCATATCATAGCAGTTCGATGACCTTGCCATTGTTTACACAAGTTTTTTTTTTTTTTTCACTCTAGTCAAGTATTTGCCAACAGTACATGATTAGGTTAACTGGTTTCAATGTATTTTTCAGCCTTGCTTTCTGTTTTTCTGAACACGCATCATTTTATTGGGGTCATTAAATTATATATAGTCTTTTTTTATCAAAGAAGGAATCCTTCAGGGCATGTACCAGTGCACAGAAATTAATTTCCTGCAGTTTGTTTTGTTAGCCAAAAGTCAATGGTTTTGCAAGATTTAGGGCCACAGAAGTGCGAATAGTCGTGTAGAGCTCTGAATTTGCATCTATTCTCCACTTCCCCAGGTTTCCTTATTGAGCAAACTCTTCAAAGTAGTGGAATAAGAGAGCAATTCCAGTGTCTAGGGTAGTGGTGATCTTCACATCATTTTGCATGAGCACAAGTACTTCTACTATTGACTAAGCGGAGAACTGGTGTTAAAGGTGCGAATGCGACTACATGAACTGCTCAAGATTCAGCTGATTGGCATTGCCATTTCAGAGTGGTGAATTGAAAGTTGATGGCAGGGCTCCAGTGTTGCATAAGGCAACAATTCATTCAAAAGTGACAATGGCAACTGCAATTAAATGACCTAGGGACAAGGAGACATAAGTAGTGTTAAGTAGTAGACTAATTTAGTTGCAGTCACAGTAGCACTGCCCCAATGGTGAAGTCAAACAGGTGAATTCAGAGCACTAACCCTTTTTGAATTTGCAACTGCAACAGACTCCACTGCTTGGTCAGTAGTCGAAGTACCTGTGCACACGAAGTGATGCAAAGTGTTCTGTAAGATTGTGACTATCATAGTCGCTCCAATTAGATGCAAATTTGCCATATCACAGAATTTGCTCAATAAGTGAACCTGGGGAAGTGGTGATCAAATGCGAATTCAGAGCCATACTCATAATTCAGCCTTTAGTTAATAAGGCCCTTAGTGCCAGCCTCCGCTGTCATTTACCATGCATTTATTTCCTAGCCAGGCAGTGAAATTTCACAATGAAGCATCTGCAGATTAAAGGCCATCATTCTTACAATTTCATGCCACATGTATAAGAATCTTTACAATGCGTAAACAGGCATAGAGGTGGTAAAATAAAGGGAAACTAAAGGATCCTTAGGAACAGGATGGGGGGTGGGGGGGATACTTATATATAATATGTTCCAGCGCTGCCTGACGCTCAGTTTAACGTTCTGATTTCTTCTGCTCTTCACAAGCGCCGCAATTCTCTTCATTTCTAGTTCTTGTGTGATTTCACCTAAGCAAGCGCAGTAGCAGAATTCTGACATAAAACTGCTACTGCGCTTGCTCAATTCGATGAATTTACACAGGAACAGGAAGTGAAAAGGATCATATCACAGTGAAAAGTAGAAGATAACAAACAAACTACATAACAAGTGCTGTGATTGAAAAGCTGCCATGCCACTCTAAATAGGAATATATTTTTTGGGTGTTACTGGTCCTTTATCAATACTCCATCGGATGTTAATCTGTGAGAAACATATAATATAAAATAATATTATTATATTATATAACTCAGCTGTTTATTTTAGATACATGATATGGCAATTGTTAAAGGCACGGTATGCTTTATTTGAGCAGAATAAAGATGTACTTTAGCCAGTTTTTTTGTAAACATTTATACGTTTTTTTATATATATATATTTGCTAATATGGATGGAAGATTTTATTCATCTAAAGCAGCGGTTCTCAGCCTTTTGAGAACCATGACCCCAGGCGCTGACGTCATGGTGTGATGTTTCGCACTAACGTCATCACGTACGCGTGTCACGTGGTGATGTTCAGGTGAAACATAATCACATATGCGCGTCACGTGGTGACGTTTTGGCCCGACGTCACCCCGCAGGAACCCTTATAAGAAGGGTCCTGTGAGCGCTTCCGGGCTCAGCAGCGGTTCTCGACCCCTGTGGGATGGTCGTGCGACCCCTGCCGGGGTCGCGACCCACAGGTTGAGAACCCCTGATCTAAAGAGTACAATAAAATGTTACCCATTAACTTTATTTCATACAGTGCCCTCCAGTGGTCAAATAACAATGTGAACTGGTAGAATGGTTGCCTGGCTTTACTGAGCAATAAATTGAAAACACATTGGGCCTTACTGACTAAAGCAGTGATGCCCAACCTACAGCCTGTGGGCCATATCCGGCTCATGACACGCGTGTCGCAATTTTATATGGCCCCCAGGCCAAAAAAGGTTGGGCATCACTGGACTAATAGTCGCATATAGCTCTGAATTCACATGTATTCGCCCCTTCCCCATGTTCGCTTATTGAGCAAAGTCTGCGATGTGGCGAATACGATAGTTTCAATCTTATGTAGCTCTTCACGTCACTTTTCATGCGTGTGCACAGGTACTTCTCCTATTGACCAATCGGCAGAGTCTGTAGCAGTCGTGATTTCACCTGTACTGGGGAGTCTAATCTTTCTGTAATACATACAGTACTGCTGGCAATATGAGCAGCATTCAGAAAGTGCAAGCCATACACATTCTTGTCTTACAGTGTATTTAATGATTACCTGTTTTAAAGGCCTCATCAGAGGAACCCTTTACCTTTAGTTAAATCAGCTTGTTAAAAGATAAAGCGTAACTCACCCAGCACTGCAACCGATACACTTGTGTAACAGGGAATGCGTGAAAGGTGTTTTCATATTTAATTTAATTTGAAAATGCATGAGGCCAGGTCCACAATGGATGTTTTGTAGCTGAGTTTGAAAAATAGTATCCATTAATTCCAGTGTGATAATCCACACAGGCTGTTTTTTGTTTTTTTTGCACCATAGCCAATAAAAAGCCAAATTAAAAACAGCTCAGCTACAAAACAGCCAGTGTGGCACTGACTTTAGCCTCTAATCAGAGTAAGACTGGGATAATTATAAATGGTGAAAAAACTAAAGACTGTCTTTTCACCCAAATGTTTTCACTGAGTTTGCATCTATCCATAAAATAAAATAAAAAAATTATATATATATATATATATATATATATATATATATAAGCAAAAAAAAAAAAAAAAAATCAAAGACCTATTCATAATCAACTGAACCTGCCATGTCCTGTTGTGATACTGACCACTTCCAGAATACTTCCCCCTGGCTTATTTGAAAATATTGCACTGTACCCCATCAGGCAATTAGAAGAAGAGGAGGACCCTATCCTGTGGCAGATGCCTGCCCCCAGAAAAGGGTGGAAGCTCCAGTAATCCCTTATCAATCATAGAAGGAAGTGGGGCCTGGAGCAGTTACTGGTTGCAGCTCCCCTGAGGGAGCAAGTCACAGTACAGCATCACTAGGCAAAAAATATGTTTTCATTTTTAACTTTCTGTGGCTGGTTTAAGCCGTTGTGTTTTTTCTCTGGGTATTTACTGTTTTGGACACTATGCTATTGTTTTGCAGTTGTGATAATTTGTTGCTGATTGTGGTTATCTAGACTCTCTGGAGGTTATTGGCTAAAGTCCGAATTGTTGCATATAGGTGTGAATTCGCCAGCTAAAGACAGTTGCAATAGACTGCTACTGTGGCAGTCGCGGCTTTACAGCAAAGAATATTGTTACAATTGCGACTAAAATTGTCACGGTCGCAACTTTACCATGGAAAGTTTGTAGTGGTTGCGGAGTTGCTACGGGAATCCCCTGTTTTAGAATTCAGCAGTCGAATTCTCACTTTAGTCAAAGCATCCAACAATCACCTTTGTTGGTGATTGTTTGGATGCTTTGTTGATATTTGTGCTTGTTCAGACACTTTGTTGCTTTTTATTTCGATGGTTTTTGTTGCTAGTGTGGACTTTGGAAGTGTTAGTTTGCTGATTTTGATGTCAGTGGTACCCCTCCTATAGGAGTGAATGATGCATGCCACGTCTGGGCGGTGAATGGTTTTAATTCATTTTAATTTATGCTTTTAATTGGGTAACAATAGCTATAAGCAAAAACTTTATATATAGGGGTGAATCAAGAAAAAAAAAGGCAATGCTCACGTATGTAGTATTAAGTCAAGTTTTCTTGACCAAAATCCCCAAAAATTGGAAAATTACTGAAAATTTTATTAAGATTCCCGTAAATGCAGTTTGGGCTGTTAAACAAGCAGAAGGCAAATGTAGGCATTAGAAATACTAAACTATTTTTAGAATTGAAGTTAATCTTTATTTATTTTTTTCCCAATGATATTTTACTTTTACTAAACTGTATATATTGTTTTAAGGTAAAATAAAAATGTATTTTTTTTTTGGTGAGAATATCTCTTTAAATGTCCCTCTCTGTGGTTTTATATTAGGGATGGTGTTGGGTAGGCTGGAATTACCGGTTCGCTGAATTGTTTTTTATTTTTTTATGTTGCATACTAATGCCTTTATCAAAGCCATAAACTGCACACCTTTTCTTTCCTAGAAACTAGAGTGTTTACTGGGACATGGAAAATTTTAAATTTGTTTTCCTTTCCGCGCCTTACTGGTTACATTTAATATGGTATTATTGGTGTAGGTCGGTGGTCTCAAACTTGGCCGGGTAAATGCGCAACTCATAGAAAAAGTTTAAAGTTAGCAGGCCTCAAAACATCCCCCCCCCTTGCAAATTTTCATGTGTCCCACCACTACACGTGCTTTATTACCAGTGCACATTGCAAGCACGTCCGCCATTGTGATTCAGACTTGCCAATGTCCCGAAACACATTTTCACATAGGAAGGAGGACTGGTTTTATTGTTATTTTTCCCATCATTAACTGTTTATCCCATCATCTGTTTTAGGCGCACAACTCGGAAAGCTTTGTGCAGTTTCAAGCAAATCCTAGAGCAAATTAAAGAATGCCATAGAGAATAGATAAATGTTTTCCTCCATGTTCTGAATTGCAATTATAACATGGAATGCTGGCATTTGTAATCTCCCGTATTTGCGTCAATAGAGGATTGAGGGTATTAAAGGGATAATAGTTTACTTATCAACATGAGACAGTCTTAATTAGAACGTGTGTTGTCTTTAAGAAGATGAACATTGTGCTCTATTAACTTGCTAGATGAATAGTAAGTAGTGGAGGATGGCACATATTTAGAAACCAGAGAGTATAGTGTTAATATGGTAGCCAGTCTTAAAACTTGTGTTAAAAAAAGTGCATTTTATACAATGGTGGCAACAACAAAACACATCAGGATTTTTCCCATAAGCACTGAACCACTACAAAACGATGTAGTCTAATTTTTCTGCAGTTTGCTGCTTATAGAAGAAGTTGAGAGGTGCTTTATCGCGGTCGCTATTACATACACTTGGTGCAGCTTTTTCATTTTTCAGCAATGTCCTGAAAGCACACCCGTCACCTTAAAACTAATACTAATTTAGGTTGTACTAATGAAATAAACATTTTGTAAATATATATGTATTAAATAATGTACCTTTATACAGCGTTTCTTTGTCATCTTCCGTCAGCCTGACTTTTCTTTCCTGAGTCGGGTTGGGCGATGCTAAATGATGATTGTCATTATAGCTCCTCCAGTCAGATCCCTTAAATCACAATCTAGCAAGGATCTGATTGGAGAAGCTATAATGTCAATCATCATTTAGCCCCGCCCAACCCAACTCATGTCATGCCTGATGAAGAGACCAAAGTAGCTTGCACTTACCATTTATTCCGTTAGCCAGTAAAAGGTATCACCTATACTCAACTTATCTCTGCTTATATCTATGGCTAACATGGTGCTACACTCTACTTAAGGTAAAGACCTAGATAATCAGGTCATTGGGCCAGCCGTTGGCTCGATCTTACTGATCTTAGAGTGTGTACCCAATTTTAAAATCTGGTAATGAGAATTATTGCAATTATTTAACAAAATAACTACAATACCTATACAGTAAACTGAGCCATATCTATGGGGCTGGTGGATTTATTTGGAGTTTTGAGTCACCTGTTCACAAGTGTACAATGATGAAGAGGTACATGAGGGTATACTACTGACAGCCTTGTTTCTAAGGGTGAGTAAAACGGGCAGTGCCCTAAAGGGGGTATAACCTGCTTGCCTGCCTCTTGTACCAAGTGTGCCACTGGTCTCTTCCTTCCTTTCCATTCCACATTATTCAAAGTATCTGGTGGAGGGGGCAGTCCAAGTGTGAAAGGGCTTGCGGATACTTGCTAAACTGCCATCATGAGTGAATTCACTCCTAAAAGCCATTGATTGGAATTGACATTATCTCTAACATTTTACCATTGTGCATACTGGCCCTCACCAATCATATATCAGATGTTTTATTGTATGTTTTAATAGACCATGGGACAAACCTAGACATGCCAATCCCCAAGCTGCACCTTCCTCATGTTACAGATAAAGCTTATACTACGCCATGTTTCATGTTTACAACGTTTACTCAAGGTTTCCTTTAAGTTTATAGGGATTTTCTCTACTTTCAGAAGCAACTAACACATCAAATAGTGATATGCAGGGAAGTTTTAGACAGGGTGTTCTGATCACAGCTATATGTAGGCTGATGGCTGCATTTCAATAGGTAAACTCAACTGTGAGTTTTAGCACCAGTTGAGACCATTTCAGAGACTGTAGAGCAAGCCAGGGCATCCTGGGAGTCTAATGAATATTCCAGTAGCCAATTGCTTTTCATTCTGAGTATTCATGACATGCTGCAATATGTGCAAGCAGAGCTTCAATGCTTTTATGAGATACTTTAAGCCACCCAAAAAAATTATTTAAAAATTATTTTTAATAAAATAAAATGGTTGAAAATCATGAAAACAACAAGAGTTAAAAGGAAAGTATGATCAAAAATTGAATTTGCCTCAAATGCATTTAGAGCTATTATTATATATTGAATCTATGCTTCCAAAACTTCTATATTGTATACGGAGAATAAGATATTTATATAAGTTATTTAGCTTATATAAGATATTTAGCTTTAACAATCAGGCTTTAGGGCACATTTCCTGTATATGGGGGGAAATTCACTATGTTCCGAAGTGAGGCGCGTAGTGTTCGCCTCACTTCGGAAGGACTGAAATGCGCATGCTGATGTCCTGCACGCGGACATCAGCACGCGCATTAAAGGGATTCCCCTCCCGGCGAGGAGACTCGAGTGCTCTCGCCGGGAGGGGAATCCCTTTAATGCGCATGCTGATGTCCACGCACAGGACATCAGCATGCACATAACACCATGTGCGAAGTGAGTCGAACACATCGCGGCTCACTTCGCACATTGGTGAATAAGGGCCTATGTGTTATGTAAAGCAGCAATTTCTGTGAGTTGAGCAAACACATAAGCAGCAGGAGGAAGAGGTAAGTATTTCCCCCCTCCCCACTTAAGAATCACCTCTAGTGCTAATAAGCTTTAGTTCTCCTTCAAAGAATTAAAATTAAGTTATTTCCCATGTTAAAAAGTCCAGGATAGGGTCATCTTTTCTTTTTTTCTTTTTTTTGTTTACTGATCTGGCAATAATGTTCGTATACTCCAGCACTCCAAGTAACTTTTAAAAGTATGTCTTTATTGGAACCATGTTAAAAACAGGTTAAAATCAATAATAGCGGTGCCTACGCGTTTCGCGCGTCAGGGCGCTTAATCATGGCATTGAATAGCATTAAAATATACTCCTTTAAATATCAATCGTAATTCACTTCCGGATTTCACCTTATTGGACCATGCCGAACACATGTTACCTCCTTTCATTGGCTATGTAAGCCTGAAGCAGTATGTAGGAGATGGGCGGAGCCACTGATGTGTCAATCAATGTCACATGACCGTATGACAGGACTGTTCGTTTGGCTTATTTACTTAATCAAAATACATCAGTCCACCATTATAGTAAGTATTAATGAGTTTTTATAAATGGTCTTATCCCAGGATTACAATCACCTTAGACATTGCTTTATTTTATCAAGAATACATATAACAATTTTTTATATGATTTATTTAGAACCTAGATTGTTCACCTTATGACAGTGACCATGCCTAATACTTACCTTAGATGATGGGACATGTCCAACAGATTACCTATGATCATTCATACACAGTAAGAGAGGTTTAAATGTTTCCTCTTTTTTTATATATAAATATATGTGTACATATATACATTAAATAATTCTAAACCGAACCACCATATCAAATAGTAATCATATATATTATTTTAACCATGAATTAATAAATTTTTGTTTGTTTTAACTAATTTCTAGTCCCAGGAGGCCAACTTTTTTGCTTTTGTTTGTTTGGTTGTTTTGGGACAGCACCCGGGCATTTAATTGTTTAAGGAGGTGTGCTTGGATATTTTGCTATAGCGTGTTCAGCGACCCCTGTGGGAGTCGCGACCCACAGGTTGAGAATCGCTGCACTAAATTAAGGTTTGTCCATTATTGGACAGTATTGCTCGGGGTTTATTGACTTACCTGAGAGCATTTGGTATTGATTTGGTTAACATATTCAATGTCGGATCACTTCAAATGTTAAATGTCAGGTATGTATATTGGCAGAGGTGGGATAAACACTTATCTTTATTGGCTCTCTTACAAGGACATGGTGGGCTGTGGGAAGATAGCCTAGCTGATTCACAAACATTCCCATCCAGGGCTGGAGATAAAAAAAAAAATCCAAATGTTTAGTGGGTGTAAAAGAACTGTGCTTTGAACTATTTACTTTCTGAACATTTCTAGGGCATTTTTTTCAAAATGAGCATTATGCCTCGTTAGTCCATTCTCACTGCATTGTCTTATTATTATTAACAAAATACACATTGATGTACATTTTTTTCCACATAAACTCTATTTTCATTGTTTTTATTATTAAAATGTGGGCATTGACTTGTTGAGCTGATTCGTTTCTGTTATTGCTCATTTTTACTGTCTGCCCTTTGCCCAGTAGTGTAAACTTGGAGGGGCAGAACCCAGTGAAGACCCCTTCTCCAATCGTTACAGACTAATAAATCACCCACTTCTCCATGGCTTTAGAGTTCCATAAAGAAGCTACAGCAGTTGCAGAGTAGTCAGTTGGCTTGGCCCTCCGCAAACCCTTGTAGTTTCAACTATTATTTTCCTATTCCATGTCCCAAGTTTACATTGGAACAGCTATGTCCCCAGCTATGTCCCCTAAGTCAGTGATGGCCAATCTTTTGAGCTCGGTGTGTCAAAATTCGTCAAAAAACCGAGCATAACCCAGGTGGTGTGTCACTTTGAGAAAAATCCATAATTTTGAAAAGGAGAGGCAATTCTGCTACTGAGAGCGTAGAATAAATGACACCATGAGGCGTGTCAGCAAAACTGTCTCAGTGTGTCACCTCTGACACACGTGTCATTGGTTAGCCATCACTGCCCTAAGTACTGATGTCACCGGCGCACTGCCCACTTTATCCTGAGGCAAATCATCAAATACCAGTGAGAGGACAGAGGTTGATGACAGCGACTTATGACTTGACTAAGGGACCCAGGACAGGACTGGAAAATCATGGTTATATTGTGGAATCAGGGAAACTTGGGTGGTATACTTGAAAGTAAAATGACATCATGAGAGCCCCTACCCAGTTATACTCACAATAAATTACAAATGGACAACCAGGTTGTGCTGTGAATATTATTGTGGTAACATCACCCCAACTGTCCCATTTTTCGGGTCCTTCATACCCAGGTCCCAGTCCCACTTCCCTACTTCTCACCTGTACCTGATGGCTGTTCCCTAATGATGTCACCAGCTCACAGCCAAAGAGAATTCAGAAAATGATGTATCAGTTCTGTCCTGCTGCTCCCCCTTGCTATATTGGGAAGTAAGGTGCACACAATAGTAACATCACATGGGTGCACAAAATGTTTTAGGGGAGCTAACATCACACACACTCACACAGTGTTTCAGGGGAAGAGAGAGGACTTACGGGTGTGCAAACATGTGATATTACCACAATATTGTCTACAATACAGCCTGGACCTCCCATTGTCGTTTATTGTCATCGTAGCCCAATGTTGCTATCAGGATAATCTTGTTTTTTTTTTCTGGAAGCTAGAGAGCCATTGTTGTCCTTGGGTCAGCAGGAAGTGATCTGTCCAGAACAGCATTATCTTGTCCTACCAACATAGCTTTGCATAGCAACATCCAAACAAGTAAGGACTATGTCAGCAAGGACTTAGTTTAGCTGATTGGTGATTTACCTCAACAGAGGAATTTTATTTTTCACATACTGTGTAACACGTGATATACAGAGTCATAAAAAGCTTCTTGAAAAAGTCAATAAATGACATGAACGATGTTTGTTAATGGTGATGGGAACATAATGTTCCATAAGACTCGATTCTGAATACAAAATCTTGACATTCAATTGTATTTCAATTGGTTTTGTTCATTCAACATTATAACCTAAATCCTACAAAAATGGTTTCTGGGCAACAGCAACAATGAAGCACAGGGAAGTCAATTCAGTTTTATTCTCCACTGATATCTCCTTTATGAAGGCAAAATGGATAAGTGAAAAATAATTGTTTCCACCAGTTTTACCCTTAAACAACTCTGCCGTATATTGTTGAAGTTTTGTGAAATTGTGATCCAACTTATGTGATGCATTAAGTAAAAATAAATGGTCAAATATGAACTGGAAAGAACACAATGGAAGTATGTGATCAGGCACAATAAAAAGTCAAGATCCTCCAGTATAAGGAAGAACGTCTAACAATCGACCCAAAAGCTTGTGTTCTCACTGCATTGTTATGAATACAATTACAGCTGTGTATATTCCCTATTATCTGCAGTCCAGGGCTCCTAACTGTATATGTATATATATATACTGTATATATATACAGTATATATACATATATATATATACAGTACTATATATATATTAGTCAGTCATTTGTTTTTCCCACTTATTGAGTCATTTTCAAGGCTGTGTTTTTGGATTCATTCCACAACCCAATAATTATGTCCCCATTTGTAAACGTGTTGCATGGAAGCAGCACTAACATTCTAGAGCTGTTGCAGTCATTGTCACCAGTGCAAATGGAAAGTGACTGATTTGTAATAGCTTAAGGGCTCATATACATTGGCAACTCTGCTTCTCAGAAGCAGAAAAATGACTGCAACAACTGGAAAATCTTGCTTTACAATTTTGATTTTGGTTTTACTAAGATTTTGGTTTTACTAAGATTTTGGTTTTACTAAGATTTTGGTAGTTGGACTTTTGAAACACATTTTAAAATGACCAAAACTGTCAAAAAGAACCAAGGTAAAAATCATGCAATAGTTGCACAATGTCAGTAAAATTGCTAAACACACTGTTGTGACTACGCTGTGTGTGCTGTTTAGTTCTATGACAAATAGCACAGTGACAATTGCGTCGCATGTAAAACAAACACACCAGCGTTGGTTAGCAGCTAATGCTGTTGCAGGTGCTGGTGTAAACTGTTTGCATAGATTTCATTTTAATGATGGTGATTCTTGTAGTGGATTTTCTAAAGCAGTAAAATTAATTAGTGCAAATGAGCCCTAAGGTTAGGTTCACACGAGCGTATGATGCACAGCGCCATCATACGCTCGTGTGAAAAAAAAATACGGCTCAATGAAAGCCGATGGTGCTTACCTAGTTCCGGACACACCAGCGTTCGATGCACATATACTGGGTACGGAACAGAGTCCGTCGCATTTTGGCAGGCATGTTATATGCCACGCCAAAATGCGACCACACAGGAAGTGATGTGAACGCCGAAGGAGCATTTGCACTGTCACTAGTAAGTACAATAGAAAAATATGTTCTGCGTATTTTTCTTTTTTTTTCTTCACGCGAGCATATGATGCGCTGCGCATTATACGCTCGCGTGAACCTAGCCTAAGTTATACAAAAGCTGCCAGCGTAGTAAATTAAATCAATAGATCTGTAGAGATTTTGGGGCTTATTCATGATAGTGCAGTAGAAACAATCACGTCAAGAGTTGGAGTCTGTCGGAGTAGCGAATTCGGCAAAGCGTAATGCTCTGAATTTTCTGAATTAGGGGGTTGATTGACTATGCTGCACTATGCAAGAAACAGGATTCAATGCCATTCACTTCTTTGCTAAGGGAATCTGCTGCTTAGTGAATAAGGGATGCCAAATTCACCACTATCAGAACGTATTGATGTGAAGATGCTTTGACTGTCGAACTCTTGCTTTAATAAATAAGCCCCATACACTTAAAAATCCTTCTGAAATGAAAGAAATTGTAGATAAGATAAAAAAAATCTTAGGGGGCATACTTGCCGTTTGCTGGTTTGAAATATCCAATCACTTTCACAATACTGTGTGTGCTGCTTTAGTGAAGTGTTACCTGTAGCTAAGCGACCAGTAAAAGTATATGTCAATGAAACTATAAAAAGAGGTAACAAAATTAGAGAGGCACAATCTGCAGGGGAAGGGGGGGGGGAGAGGAATGGTTTAGACATCAAGAGGTGGGGTGTTTAAATATTAACCCTAGGGACTCCACCCTAGAGAACTCTAGGCCTTGGTGATAAGCTCATCCCATCACCAGTCACTCTAATTGTAAAATCAGGACAGCAGTAACAGACAGAAATCAATGCTGCAAAGGGTTAGGGGCCAATAACCTCAAAGTGGGGGTCTGCTGGAATCAAGCCGCTGTTTGCAGATGATAATGAGACTGTCCAAAGCACTAATTGACATGGATATGGCGGATTATACAGAAGCGCTGGACCCAGCATATACCACGCTAGAATTTGAAAACATGCAAGTACTGTCTATGGGGAATGGTAAGCTGTCCATTAGTTCCTTATAATATTATTATTATTCAATCGTTCTTATATAACACTACTATTTTACGCAGCGCTTTACAGACATTCATCATTCACTTCAGTCCCTGCCCCATGGAGCTTACAATCTAGTTTTCCCTATTTTGTCACACACACACAGATGTATGTTTTATATATATATATACATATACAGAGATGTACTGATCTAAAAAGTCTATTTGCCACATTAAACAGACTGCAGTGCTGAAATCAAGCAAGCCATTTTTAATAGAGGATGCTGGGAGTTGTAGTTCTGAAAAAAAAAATAGAATAAAGTTTACCTCTAGGACAATGGTTTAACAGCTAAATGAGCCAAGGGTCAGATGTGGCACTATGGTGAACATTCAGGTTGCCAGGACATAGAAATCCGTGTACTTTTTAAAGAATAACATTTATGATGTTAATAGGATACAGTTCTCATGTTGGTATAACATGGAATTTGGAATTTGCAACTTTATTCTTGCAACTTGTGTTTGTGTATACTGTTCCTTTAAATTAGCACTGTACAGCTGACAAGTCATAGGTCAAATCAAATTAAAATGATAACTGCATACATTGAGTGTATATGGTTATGGGGCTGGGAGGGCTGCATCTTGACATTGTGCTCACAGCCAGATAGCCATGGACTGGACAAAAATATAAACATTAACCATAGACATTAGCCATATAATCACTGTATTATACCATTTAAGGGTTATGCCAGCTGGTGCGATAGTCACCCTCCAAAAAGAAAAAATAATAATAAAACAATGTTATTATTACAACACACCTGTAACACCCTGTGTGTGAGATTGCAGAGTATAGAATATCAGTGATATAACACCGGGTGATGTATACGTGTCTATATGCACATGGCTGTATCTCAGTAAATCTGGGCAATCTAGAAAAGAAGGTCTGTCTCTGTGGCAGAATATGTTAAACTCCTCACATGTAAACGAATGTCAGTGTTTATTGCGCTACTCTCAGCGCTGTGAAAATGTTAATGCTGTTACAAATCCTTGGTATCTATGGAGAGCATCAAATTGGTTTTCTTTTTTTCTCTATTTTTAACTAAAATTAAAAATCAGATCAA
>WMED01009876.1:0-16079 GCA_019650415.1 Pipa parva | reverse complement strand
GCTTCTTCTGAAGCAGGCTGTCTAACTGAAAGCCGGAAGCGCTGATTGGTGCGCTCCCGGATTTCTATTGGCTCGTGACCGATCGGGTCACATGAGTCAAATTCAAGGAGCGCAACTGCGTTTAGCAAGGGGGCGCCAGTGCGTGCGCCCCCTAGCTAATTGCGCCCAGGGCAACGGCCCACTCCGCCCATACGGAGAACCAGCCCTGCCCTGTAAAAATGGCAAACAGGCTCTGGAGAGTTTCATTTGCATATATTTCCCAAGGGCCATTTGCCTTAAGTCTTCTGACTGGTTTAGGCAGTTTCCTTTATCTTTACTGCTCGGATGTGGCATACAGTGGTGCATAGTTATCCTTGTTAGAGAGAGGTCATTCTTATTTACCATTTATGCAAATGGTAAAAAAAAGGACAAAACCAATCGAACAGGGAAAAGGGAAGACAGAGTGCTCACCCCTCAGTAAAAATGCTCTCAAAGAGAGTTTTTAAGTGTTATCATTTGTTTATTTTGTTCTTTTAGGTATTTTAGATTTAGTTTTACCTTTGGGCATGGAATAAGGATTTCTGTTCAGGACTTTCACAGAAAGATTCAGCAAATGTATCTAGGTATCTATACTAGGTCAAAAGTTAATATTCCTAATTCCCTTATTTTCCCTGGTGAAATCAGCCAATGAAAGTCAGGCAAATCATAATGAGTGAGTGTGTAACATCTTGTGCAAAAAAAAAAATCCCAGTAGATTAGAATTTACTTTGAACATCTGCTGTGACTCACAGCATCACTTGTTTTAATAATATATATTCAGAGATGGCCATATAATTCAAAGCTAGTGCATGTGTAGTAAGGGTATTGGCAGCTGTGTGAATAACAGTTATTTAACTAGCCTTTTTTTAAACTTTTCATGTATAAGGACACACTCAGTATTAACTGACAAAGATTATACTGTGTTATGCTGTTCAAGTGAACATCTTTTGGCTCTGGAACCACTAATTCTCTTCCTTCTGGTTTCCATGGTTTTATTATTTGAGAGAAAAAAAAATCTATGGCAACATGTCAGTGCATACTCTGTTGTCTTTAGCCAAAAGGGAATGAAAAATAAAGCTGAAAATAACAGTATACATAGAATGAGAAGCATGTCATTTCAAAGGACTATACAAATTTAAACATATTTATTTGTAGGGCCTCATTGGTTTAGGTTAATGTTAGACTTTTTGTTTATTCCTGGTCATCAACTATAAGGACATATCATTCTTTAAATTTTGCAGAGCTGCAGATCCCTTTTGTATTGCAAGTATTGTATCTATGTCAGTCAAAAGAGATACTTATCTCCCATTATCATCAAATTTTTGCAGTACCTGTAAACTCTTAAAACTTGGAAAAGCCGTTTTGGCTTTTCTGAGTTTAATTGGGAGAACAGTCTGAAGTTTCTCGCGGTAAGTATCGTGAGATTTGCTTCAATCAGTACTCCCTGTGAGAAACTTTTTCTATTGAATTTATCCATGGACAGGGTAGCCATACAGTATAGCTATCTTTCCATGGATATACTCAATAGAAAAAGTTTGTCATGCCAAGTATTGATCGAAGCAAATTTTGCGATATTTACCGCGAGAAACTTCAGACTGTTCTCCCGAATTATTAAAAGCGGAAAAGCGAAAATGGCTTTTCCGAGTTTAATAAATTTTGCCCTTACTTTATATTTAATAATACAGTTGTATATGTTTTTTTCTAATCATTTTTAGAATAGATTCCATTTTACATGTGCAAGTATGTCTTCTTTACTATGCAGAAAGTAAATTGATTTTTCTGGATCTGTGCCTTTGTTTTTCAATTTGCACCATGACTTGTGCCCAGTGGTTCTAAGGCTTTAAGATATCTACATTATTTTTTGCAAACTCCTGTTACAAATTCTAGAAATGTCACTTAATTCACCCTACTTCCTTATGGAACCACGGCGTTATAGAATGACTGTATGAATAGTTGCCAGAATATTCATTCCACTTTCTTGCCTTAAAACCTTCTCCTGTAAGTGAAATTGACATTACTCGGTGTATGCTTTTAGAACTCCCAAATGGTTTTTAAACCTTTTACCTTAAATGAATTAAAGCCCATGAGAGCTGAGCTGCTTTGCAATATGCTGCTGTTATTTAAGGATATTTCTAGTGTTAGCATTATTATGCAGTTACAGTGTCAAATAACCAATAAATATTGATTGTGCAGTATTCTTTGGGTAATTTTAAGGGGGTTATTCACTAAAGTCCAAATTATTGCATACAGGTGTGAATTCGCCAGCTAAAGACACTAGCAATAGACTGCTACTTTCACAGTCGTGTCTTTATAATGAGAAAATTGTTGCAGTTGCAACTTTAAAAATTGTTGCAGTCGTGAACTTACAACGGGTAAATTGCAACGGTTGCAGATTTGCTATGGGAATCCACTGTTTGAGAATTAGATAATCGAATTCACACCTTAGTGAATAACCCCTCAGTCAATTAGCTAGTTTCAAGGGTGCGTTAATAATAAACTCTGAAATGATTTCAAAAGTGACAGTAGGCCTTCCAAGTGCTTTAGTAACGATCCAACTTTACTATGGACATATTGTCGCAGTCACGGATTTAGTATGGGAATCTACTGTTTGAGAATTTGATAGTCAGATTCTCACTTTAGTCCATAACGCCCTTTATGCTTTCAGATAACACTAATAATATATTTAGGGATATATATTTTTCTTACAGTTTTTAGTAGTTATGATCTAAAACAGCCAAGAGCTTGCAATATTGGAACCAGACATAACAAGAGGGAAACGTTGTATGTTTGTATTTTATTTGATTTTTCTATTGCGTTTTTAATGCATCATTTAATTCATTACCATTTTATCTACTGATAAAACCTAGTAAAGCTTCTTGGATGTCCAGATATTCCCATAGAATATAATTTTGTTCCTGTTGGCTATTCAACAGAAAATGCAGTTAGCAAGCTTAAAGTGCTTTTAGTTTAGCATCAGGAGAGAAAACCAATATCTTCACCAAATCACCCTTAATTTAATTTCCACTATGAGGTTAGCTTGTTTGAATGATTTTAATAGTATTTACTGTAACCGGAGAACTTTCATTTGAGGTATTTTATCCAGCTAAACACTTTGTCCCTACATTTAGACCCAATATTTGACGTAAAAACATAAACTACAAAAAGAAACAGTTGGCTTTAATGGTAATGTGCGATATTTACTAAATGCTAAATGGGTAGTGTCACTTTTAGTTGTTGCCTAGTAATGAAAAACGTGGGGAGGATATTTAACTGCAAGTTAAAAAGGATTTGTGTATTTGGTTTTAGGTGTGCTAATGTAACTCCTGGCAATAAAGGAATAGTGTGATTTGGGAATTTTTTCATTGTTTTCTGTGCTGTCTACCTGAAAAATCACAGAACAATTAGAAAATAAATGGTCTATAGTTATTCAAATAAATTCTTAAATTTCCAACCAGACCAGGAAAGCTGGTACAAAGGGTTGCTTACATGTTCTCCTTTTTCCAGCTTGCTAAACCTTTTTCCTCTCCTGCATGCCGACTTCTTTTAATCGCTTCTTTCTTCTCACCCGGCAGATCAATTTGGGGTGATATTTATCTAGGCCATTTCAAACTTTACCCAGCAATTCTATCTGTATTACCATTTTATTTTATTTTTGCTGGTTATTTTTTTCATTTCCCAAAATTAATGTAGTGCTGAATAAAATGTATTCGATATTGAAAAAAAAATAGATATCGATAAATATCGATGCATAAATACCACTGCACTTTACATTATTTTCAGTGGAGCTTCTTGTCCATCTATATTGATATCGATGACCTTTTCGATGGGGACTTACAAAAAAATGTCCTAAACTATCTCCATAGGGAATAATGGGTTTTTGTCTCCCTCAACACTTTTTAGTGATCAAATACATGTTAAGGGGAATAATATATATCAATTTAATTAAAGGTATATTGATTTACCAGTAGAAAATTTTGCTAATTTTGATAACTAACCTCCCCCCAAATAGAGTTATAATATGGCTGGTTTGTTCTATTCTGATGGAGCATATAAGTATATGTTACAAGGATCCACACTGAATATTTCCTGTTAGATTTTATTAAGGAAATCTGCTAGTAGGTTACTTGTTTCCTGCACAAACATATATTTGTTATAGGGGCCTACAGAAAAAAGCACATTTGGCCATCATATTTATTTAACAGATTTAAATCTGTCCTTGCATCAATACTTTTAACTTTTATTTTTCTATCTTTTGGACTTTTCAATTCCGCTGATTTGTAGAAGGTCGAAAAGAATTTGTCAATATCGAAAAAGATCAAAGACTGATAAATATAAATCCCCTTTCATTGCAAATCGATACTGACTTTTTCACTGGGAAAACTAATTCTACTGTAGGTTTTCGCCAACCTAAAGCAAGCAAATGCCTGAAAAATTCACCTAAACAGGTGAAAATGGCGATTTTAATAAAATACCATTATTTCAATAGTGTTAAATAGTGAAAAACTTTTCAACTTTAGTAAATATCACCCATATGGGTGAAATTTATTAAAGTCGAAAAGACCGCTCTGGGTCTTTCCGACTTTACCAAGAGAAATCTAATTTTATTTTTGTGAGATTTCGTTCATAATCACGAGGTCAAGTTTCGCGATCCCAAATTTTCGGTCTCTTCCATGGAAAGGTAGCCATGCTACTAATGTAAAGCATTAGCCATGCTACTAATGTAAAGCATGGCTACCTATCCATGAAAAAGAATTTGTAAACTCGAGATCGAGAAACTCTATCTCAAATGAAATTTCGGAAGATCAACCCGAGATTCCTGTCTGTAAAGTCAGAAAGACCACCCTATGTATCAACAGACATGAGAGATATAAACAGTAACACCAATAAGTAGTTTATCTTATTGGGGTACTTTATGTTATCCACATCAGTCTACAAATGTTAATCAAGCCAGAATACTGCCCTTAAATTTCTTAAGTTCCTTAATTTAACTCCTCCTCCTCTATTACCTCAGCAGATAAATTATAATGTGTGAACAACAATAAACTGTTATCACAACATCACAGGGTTGAGAATCACTTTTTGTGAGCGTTTAAAAATGTGTTATTCTCTATTATATAGCTAGAAGATTGGAGGAGTGTTTAAACTAGGGATGGGGGAGGGAAACTACACATGTAGAAGGCAAGATAGTGTAGATAGGGAACGGACTTAAAGTGCACCTGTCACCTCAAAACTAATACTAATTTAGGCTAGGTTTACACTAGCGTATTATTAGGTACATTTAAAAAAAAATACATATATATTTAATTGGTAGTACCTAAATTCATAATAGAGTTTGAGGTGACGGGTGCAATTTAAGTGGGTTCGTAAAGAGCAAGACTATTGAGTTAATAAATTATGTTAAGGTGAAGTGTAAATCACTGCCATGAACATTTGCACTTTTTTCCACACTCATTACATTTCAGTGTAAAAACTTTTGATAAAGAACAATGCCACCAACATCCATTGCTTGACCCTGTGTGAATAGCCTAGATCAGTGGTCGGCAAAGTGCGGCTCGCGAGCCACATGCGGCTCTTTAGCCACCTTGTTGTGGCTCGGGCCGCACTGCCCAAGCCACGCCCATGACCGCCGACGGCTCTTCTGATTGGCTGTCGGTGGTCATGGGGTCGGGAGAGGGCACGCCTCCCTCCTCCGGCGGCTCAGAAGATGGTTATCGCCGCCGGAGGAGGGAGTGAAATGGCTCCCTCCTGAATAAAGTTTGCCGACCCCTGGCCTAGATAATGGAATTCAGTGCTGAAGCAAATTTAATCATGCATTAATAAGTTAACAGTCACAGATAATTAAAAATATTGCTGTCTAATGCTAGTACTAGGAGTTGAAGATAGAGAGGAGGTGTGATGTTTTTATGCATGTTGTATGAAAGAATGATTTCATAGTATGTGGAAAAACCTGTCACTGTTTCCAAGTTGGACTCCTATCCCAGGTATTATAAATGCATTGCATCTGAAATCTAAGAAAAAATATCTTAAAACCAGAGGTAAGAGGACTATTCAGTACCTTAAACAAGGGGAGAAGCAGAATATCTAGATCTACTGACTTATAGCAGTATATTAGCCATATTTATTTTGAATCATTATTCTTTATTCATTTATATTCACGTTATAATATTAGTGTTTTCCACAGAAAACCTTTGTTAAAAGGGGTATAAACCCTCTAGAACAAACTTAAAATACATCTGTATAGCTAAAATGCACACTGTTTTTTATTTATTTACCTTTCGTAAGTTATTTTATAAAAGGCCCTATTTCCATATACAACCCCTTAATTCTTGTCATCTACTGTGATTATGTAACCGGGGCTGGGGTGAGGGGGTGCAATAAATCTTTAAGGCTTGAGTCGTGGCCTCCTGACCTTCTCTTCCCCTCCTCCTCTTTACCCGGTTAGTGTAAAATGAATGGATGTGTACTCCTTTTCCCAAAAAGACACTTGCTTAGATCTGTTCCTCTATCTCAGGCCTTCCATAACCATAGGCAATAAAGGCATTGTCCATACCAGAATATTAGTGCAAGTAACAGATCATCTTTATTAATCTTAAAAGCAAACAGTCATTTCCATACTTTGGAATATAGTACGTGCAACCTCTCTTCTTTTACCCGGCTCTAGGGTATCCCCACCCGGGGTATGTTTTACTGTTTAGGGTCTTCTACATCCCACTTGCAGCTCCCTCTACATCCCATAGGAGCAGCCAATAGCTGTTGTTTCTCCAACATGAGCTTTCTACAGTTACATCACACTGGGTGAGCTCACGATCCTAACTCAGTCTCTCAACTCTCAACTCTGAACCTCACTTCCTGTGTAAGGGGACCCTAAGTCACCTTTCCTGGGTTGTTGCTCCTCCCCCCATCTAGAATATTCCTCCTGCTGTACACCACCCAGAATCTTACCCTGCCTACTCAGTTACCCTCCTTCTCTCACCATGATCCCAGCATTAATGTAGAAAGGGCCACACATTTCACGTACCCCATTACAATTAGAGAGAAAATTATCAATAGCTCAAGTCACTAATTTCATGCTGGTAGAATTTTCCAATAAGATTCCTTCCAAATTCTCTACCATTGGGCCCCCTGGATGTCCCCCTTGCAATACTTATTGTTGAAGGGGTTTATCTAAACCCTTCAATAAAAAATCACTTTCCTAGTTCATGCAATACCTGTTTGCTGCTCTGATAATTTTAGCATCTTATCAGAACAGAGACAGTTCTGTCTTCCTAAGCTGCAGTTCACAGATTTCTGATTCTCAGCATATGGAGAGAAAGTCTGCTTCTAACTAAACTGACACCAAAGTAATTGGGAAACAGGTGGGGATATATATTCAGCAGCAAGGGGGTGTGGCACAGTGCAAAGGAGCTAGGATTAATACCTATTGTGACAAGATTTGCAAAGGGTAAAACAGGGTTCCAACACAACAGACACTGAAAGGAGGCCTCACTGCAGAATCATTCCAACATTCAAATCTTGGATAGAAGCCACCTACTCTTCTTTTCACTTTCTGCACAGGGGAAAGAAAGAAAGAAGGGAAGAAGGTGATATTCTTTATTAAATACTTTGATAATTTAAAAACTTATATTAGAAGAGTGATTTCTATAGAACCTAGAGCATAATAAGTCCCAGTTATATTAGGCTATATATCCCCTTTAAGAAGGAAAAAGAATCCTAAAAAATACTAAATTGGAAGGGAATCTCTGTACCCTTTGTGAAATTTCCTGTATTTAAAAGCAAGAATTATGTTTTTTTATCAAGAAAAATTGGATGCAGCACGGATTCCACTTCTAAGTGATTGTGAAAGTGAATAGAAAAGGCAGCCTGAAGCCCTGCTGAGGAGTAATAAGAATGTGAGTAGTATGAGGAGCACTTTGGGAGAATTCTGTATCCTATGCTGGCATTGTAATCAGCTACACAGTGTGCATGCTTTTTTTTTTTTTTTTTATAAATTTGTTGCATCTCATTGCTCTGGGAAATAAAAAGTTAAAGAAGACATAAAGCCAAAAAATAAAAATAGTCTGTTAAAATACTTACCTTATACTGAGTGAATTGATTACAGTCACAGCATGAGCTGTGCTGTAATTAACTGGCTCCCAATGCATCCTCTGACGCTTCCTGCACAGCTCCTTCTTCTCCTGCCTCATACATCATCATGCTCATTGCAGGGAGCATTCTCATTGGCTCCCGCAATGAACGTAATGATGTTTAAGCACTAAAACACCTAAGGTGTAACAGGGTGGGAGGAGTTTTGCACTGACTAGCAGTCAGCCAGTGCTGTGACGAAGCGTCGGGGGAAGCATCAGGAGCGGCTAATTACAGCACAGCTCATGTTGTGACTGTAATCAATCAGCTCAATATAAGGTAACTATTTTAACAGTTGTTTTTTATTTTTTGACTTTATGGTACTGATATAACTGCACGCATACATATAAAACTCCTTTATACCAGGGGTCCCAAACAGGTGGACCACGGTCCAGATCCGGACCCAAACTCCATCTTGTCTGGACCGGCAATGTGCGCTACAGCACAGACAGCTCCTCCGTTGCCAGCTGTCTGTGCTGTAGCGCTGAGCTGAGCGCTATAGCAATTCCTCTCCCCAGCACTGTGGGAGGCGGGGTTGTGGGGGAATCAAGTGTGGGAGGGGGGGTTGTGGGGGAAGCATAGTGTGGGAAGGGGCTTGCGGGAAGCACAGTGTGGGAAGGGGCTTGTGGGGGAAGCACAGTGTGATGGTGCTCTGATAATCTTGGAGACAGGGAGGGCTGGGCAGGCAGGGAGAGCTGACCAATCCAAGCAGCATTTGTGTTGGAAGAGGGGTAGTCTTATACAGCAAGTATATCCCAAACTCTATATTTTAACTGGAAAAGTTGGGGGAAGTCTTATATGCCGACAAATACCGTAGATCCGCGCAGCAACTTTAAGGACGAATCAGGATCCCTACGTTTCAAGGAATAAAGGCAGGCTATTCCAGTGGACTGTGCGCAGGACTCTCCTATAAAAAAGGTTTTTTTGAACTGTATCCCAGGTGTTATTAACTTCAACATTTCTATATTTGGAACTTTTGGGACATCCTTTTATTTTCTTAATTTATTTATTATAATTTGTGGGCGCTGTACTCCTTTATCAACTATACGTTGATTTGTTTTTACTGGATTCTGAATGTTGTGTACGATAATATGTGCAAACCTAAATCCATGGTGATATTTAGTTTTTCAACTAGTTAAGGTTGGAGAGACAGCATATTTTATTTGGTATCCAAAAACCTACTATAAAGGTAAGACTAAAAAATTGGCCCTAGTTGTTGTCTGTCGGTCTGTTTGTATGACTGAATAGGTAAACCAGATTGTAAGCTCCATGGGGCAAGGACTGAAGTGAATGATGCATCTCTGTAAAGTGCTGTATAAGTTGTCAGAGCTATATAAATAAATACAGAACAGTACAATAATGCTTTTTTTGCTTACAGTATTTAGTAAACTGTTTAAAACCAAAACATGTTTGCCGGCCTGAAAGCGCCATAATCCGATTATTTCCTTGGAGTCAGTCGGTCCTGCCATAGTTGAAAAAGATTTCCAATCAAAACAGGATATCAATATCGATCTGAAATGGAAGGTGAACCCTGTCAACTGGTTGATATTAATCGATAACGATAACCTTTTTATTCATTCTTTATAAATAAGGTGCTTAAAAAAGGAAAGCAAAATGAAAATTAATAGCAAAACATAGTGAAACTCATCAGAGAAATACCCCACAATGTGTTATTGCGTTTTCTAATAGGTAAGCATGATGCAAATGTAAAAGGGTCTCAGGCTGTGCTTAAGGGGTTAACTGTGTCTCATGGGTAGAAATAAGCACTAGGGCCTGGAGAGTGTGATTATAGCATTAAACCAGCATATAAACGCATGGCACCATCACTGTGCTTAAATTATCGCACAGCTAAAAAGACATAGCATTTCTGTTGAACTGTTTTTAGTGAGTTTTCACAGTGCTGTGTATGCAAAGCTATTTTGTAAATGTTTCCTGCTGTGTGTTAGGAAAATGACATCAAGCAAAATGATTTTACTTTCTTACAAAAACAACAATTGCGTGAAAGGTTAGACTTTACAATGTGTATGGAGCTTTGGTAATATAACTGCAGCTTTTATCTGTTACTGCAATTTAAATGTATTCTTAAGAAATGCATTTTGATTTTGGCTGATTAGACAATGCAAGTGAAGTGAATCATGCATACAATAGCTGAATTCAGATTATTATACTAGAAAAAAAACTATGAATACGGGGGAAAACAATATTTATTTGCTTATGATGAATACTTCATTTAAGGATTTTACTTTTTAAGAGGTGAATCCTGTACACATTTAGCTCCTCTGTTAAAGCTATAGACCCTATGGGCTTTATGGACTAAAGAGTAAATTCTTCTGTCAAATTCACCTCGCTACAATTTGAGTCGCATCTCCAAAATAGTCGCAAATTCATTATTGACTAAGAAACTAAGAATAGTCTTGTCGAACAAGCAGACAGCGGTGATCACAGTCGGATGCATTGTGTGACTTAGTCAGATAGAAGTAGAATGCAAAGTTATGCAAACTGATGTGAATTCCCTCAGTGAAGTACAGTAACATCATCCTCACCATATCCCACTAACTGTATAGAAGTGAATAATTCATCTATATCCATGTGAACTGGTGCCTAGTTCATGTTAAGTGGAAGACCAATGTAGTCACAGTCGCCATTGTCACTTCTGATGAAATAGTCACCTTACTCCACACCGTAGCCCTGCCATCAACCCCAAATTCGCCATTCTGATGTGGCAAAGTCAAATGGGTGAATTCAGAGCAGTACACCTAGCTGCATTCACTCCTTCAACACATTCCGCCACTTAGTCAGTAGTCAAAGTACCTGTGCATGCTCACAGGTGATGTGAAGTGTTCTGTAAGATTGTGACTATCATATCTGCCTAAATTGGTATACACCACTTTGCAGAGTTTGATCAATAAGAAAACATGGGGAAGTGGTGAATAGATGCTAATTCAGAACTTTACACAACTATTTGGCCTTTAGTCATTAAGGTCCTATGTATCTATAGCAGTGTTTAGAAATATTTTGGGGATTGGTTGCACAAACTGGTACCAATGTTTTTTTACAATCCATGGTAATAGCTTACCCACATTAACAGTTAAAAGGAGAACGATAGCCTGAAATACATTTAATCTTGTAAAATGTACATTATGTATAGAGCTTACTATGCTAGTTTAGGATGATCCAGCTCAATGGCACTAATGATCTGTGTCCCCAAAGTTGTAACTGGGGGCTGACATCTTTAAAATCATGGCCAGCCTTCACCCTTATCCACTGGCTTAACACATGCTCAGTGTGCACTTTTTAGGGACTGAGGAAAATTATACTGACTAGAAATTCAGTGTAAGACTGTTAAAACATTTAACTCTCGTAATGGATTAAGCACATATGCATTAGCATTTGGGTCACTTCTAATATATACTGAAACTTAGAACAGTTCAATGAAATGGGTTAGTTTAGCATTTTTACTTTTTCCATTTAAAGGGAAATGTATACTAAACTACACATGCTGCAGGATTGTGTACATATAAACTGTGATATATTATGCAAATAAATGTGCTTAATATGCACCCATGCAATAAGCAGTAAAACAAATTTCCAAAACCAATCAGCCCAACAACATGGATAATATATAAATGTTTGGTGTTAAAAGGATAGTGTGAAAAAATCCCTTTAACACTAGGAGCATCCTGTAAAATGAAGAGGCTTCATGTTTAGTTAGTGCATGCCACATAGTTCAATATAAGGTAACTGAGTTTAAATGTAGCAGTTGGGCGAAATTTACAAAGTGATCGATCGATTGAATTTTCGATCGATCAAAATTTCGATCGAAAATTTACGACTTTAATAAATTTATTTTTTTCAACCACAATACTTAAATATGATGTTGTGTTACCAAGGGCAATTTCTTCTGTATAGATGATTCATTGTTTTATAGCCACTGGCACATAGATTATATTGTACAATTACTTTTTTGGGATGTTTACTTTTTGGGGTTTATTAATCAAAGTACAAACCGGATTCCAAAAAAAAGTTAGGACACTAAACAAATTGTGAATAAAAACTGAATACAATGATGTGGAGATGCCAACATCTAATATTTTATTCAGAATAGAACACAAATCATAGATCAAAAGTTTAAACTGAGAGAATGTATCATTTTAAGGGAAAAATATGTTGTTTCAGAATTTCATGGTGTCAACAAATCCCAAAAAAGTTGGGACAAGGCCATTTTTTACCACTGTGTGGCATCCCCCCTTCTTCTTACAACACTCAACAGACGTCTGGGGACAGAGGAGATCAGTTTCTCAAGTTTAGAAATAGGAATGTTCTCCAATTCATGTCTAATTCAGGACTCTAATTGTTCAATCAACTTGGACCTTCTTTGTCGCACCTTCCTCTTTATGATATGCCAAATGTTCTCTATAAGTGAAAGATCTGGACTGCAGGCTGGCCATTTCAGTACCTGGATCCTTCTCCTACATAGCCATGATGTGATTGTTGCAGAATGTAGTCTGGCATTATCTTGTTAAAAAATGCAGGGTCTTCCCTGTAAGAGATGACGTCTAGATGGGAGCATATGTTGTTCTAGAACCTGAAAATAGTTCTCTGCATTAATGGTGCCTTTCCAGACATGCAAGCTGCCTATGCCGCAAGCACTCATGCAACCCCATACCACCAGTGATGCAGGCTTCTGAACGGAGCGTTGATAACAACTTGGGTTATCCTTGTCCTCTCTGGTCCGGATGACATGACGTCCCAGTGTTCCATAAAAAACTTCAAATCGTGACTCATCTGGCCATAGAACAGTCTTCCATTTTGCCACACTCCATTTTAAAAGACCCCTGGCCCAGTGCAAATGTCCTAGCTTGTGAAGCTTGCTTAGAAATGGTTTCCCCTTTGCACTGTAGAGTTTCAGCTGGCAACGGCGGATGGCACGGTGGATTGTGTTCACTGAAAAGGCTTTCTGGAAGTATTCCTGAGCCCATTCTGTTATTTCCTTGACAGTGGCATTCCTGGTGCAGTGATGTTTAAGGGCCCGGAGATCACGAGCATCCAGTAGAGTTTTTCGGTCTTGTCCCTTACACAGCAGTTGTTCCAGATTCTCTGAATCTTTTGATGATATTATGCACGGTTGATGATGAAAATTTAAAAGTCTTTGCTATTTTACGCTGGGTAACACCATTCTGGTATTGCTGCACTATCTTTCTGTGCAACAATGGTGGAATTGGTGATCCTCTTAACATCTTGGCTTCAGAGAGACTCTGACACTCTGAGAAGCTCTTTTTATACCCAATCATGTTGTCAATTGACCTAATTAGTGTTAATTGGTCTCGTTATATGCTAAATTTCCTTTTACCAGCCACTTATTACTACTTGTCCCAACTAATTTGGAATTTGTTGACACTGAAATTTTGAACCAACATATTTTTCCTTTAAAATGTTACATTTACTCAGATTAAACTTTTTATCTGTCATCTATGTTCTGTTTCGAATAAAATATTGACATTTGCCATCTCCACATCATTGCATTCAGTTTTTATTCACAATTTGTTTAGTGTCCCAACTTTTTTGGAATCCGGTTTGTACAAAAAGTCACCTAAAGGTCTGAACGCAAGTCCATTTACCACTTCCCCATCTTCACATATTCATCAAACTCTGCAATGTGGAGAATTTGCCAATTTTACTTCAAAGTGATGAATTTGGGGGTTGATGAAATGGTTTCTACTGTCTGACTGACTATGGTGCACTACACAAGAAACCACATCTGACTCTGTTCGCTTCACTATAGGAATCTACCACTTAGTAAATAAGGAATAAAGATTTTGTGACCATCACACAGTGTAGTGACTCATTTTCTAGTTTCCTAGTTCCTGACTGCTTCATGTCTTTGGTCCTAGTTCTTGTTTTCTGAGCTTATTTCTTTTCTGCCTTTCACTTAGTTTCTGATCCTATTGTCATGCTTTGTCATTCAGTACCAGACTCCTGTTCCACCTCAACAACTCCTGAACCATGCATGATAAAATTGCTGCCTCCAATTACATTATTATTCCTGTTTTTCTGGAAAAAAATTGAAATTGGATGTTATACTGTTTGCTTTCACTGGCATAGAACACTCTGATCTATACACCTTAGCTCAGGGGTGGCAAACCTTTTTGGCATGGAGTGCCAAAAAGGTGACGTCACCCACGAGCGCATCCCCCGAAGTGCCGGCACTTGTGAGTGATGTCATCACGCCAGCACCGGGGGGATGAGCGCACACGGAACGCTTCACATTACAACCGCAGTTCAGGGACCAGAGTATTTGGTGTATGAGAAGGGGCCACTGTTAACAGGGCACTGACTAGATAGTCAGTATTTATAGTCTTCTTTCGGTTAATCCACACAAGATACCATATTAGGCAATAATGAAAGAAATCAAACATGGATCTGCTACAAAGTAGCAAGAGTGACCCTCGCCTAAAACAATGGTGTCTGAGACCAGACTCCAGTAACAGCAAAACTGTACTACTCATTTTTTATTAAAAATGAAAAAAAAAAACAAATGTGCTGGTGAAGCCAGTACCCACTGAATGGTAACGACCAGGGCATCATTTGCTTTTTGCATTTAAGTAAATAAGTCACAAGTNACCCACCGAATGGTAACTACCAGGGCATCATTTGCTTTTTGCATTTAAGTAAATAAGTCATAAGTGACATTTTCATTAATGAATGGATCTCACTGAGTTTTCCACCATACAGAAACAGATTTTTTGTTAATATTGGAATGTATATATTCTTTTGTATTAGCACAGAAACTGACAGCAAAATTACAACCTGTACATACAAAATATAACAGCTGGAAATACACTTTGCAGATGATTCCCTAGAGACCATTAAAATATAAAACCTAAAACAATGCACACAAAATAAACTAATAATACATTTTACTTTAGGGCTTCATAAAGTGTGTAACCATAATAATAAAATACATATATGTGAATTATATTGACCTTTAACTGAGCACAGCTGGAAATACAGTTCTGCAGATTAAGTTTTTTTTAAGTAAAAAAAAAAAAAAGAAACAAAGACAAATGATTCCACTAAAGAAACAATTATCTATGAAGAAGAGATCATACATCTTTGTAGGAACAGGGAGAGAAAGTGATAGATTTAGTTGCTTTCTTAGTGTTCGGGGAGCTGTGATTCCCAGCACAGGCTGTCTGGGGTTAGCTTTGCTTGGTGGTTGACAGTTGCAAGGCCACAGATATTAAGGAGTTAAATGTTAGAGAGGATTCTTGGCAGATCGTGAATAGTAGGTGACACAGGCACTGAGACTGAAAGGGGAATGTTTTCTGCTCTGTTTGCTTGACTTTATCTGGGTGGATCTAGCCCAGGGGTCGGCAAACTTTTTTCGGGAGGGAGCCATTTCACTTCCTCCTCCAGCGGCGATAACTATCTTCTGAGCCGCCGGAGGAGGGAGGCGTGGCCTCTCCCAACCCCATGACCACCGACAGCCAATCAGAAGAGCCGTCAGCGGTCATGGGCGGGGATTGGGCGGGGCTTCAGCAGTGCGCTCCGAGCCACAACAAGGCGGCTAAAGAGCCGCATGTGGCTCGTGAGCCACACTTTCCCGACCACTGATATAGCCGCATGAGAGCTGTGTGGCCGCCCCCTCTAGTGGGAGGAGAGATCTGACAAGGAGTTAGGATGTTACATAAGGGGGAGGAGAACTCCCCTGCTCGTGTGCTCTTCAGTTCAGACCACGGATCCGGCCTGAAAACTGTCAGATCGGGTCCGTGTCTGTACTGAAGGCAGGGATTTAGCGACGGCTCGCGTGCCAACAGAGAGGGCTCTGCGTGCCCTCTCTGGCACGCATGCCATAGGTTCGCCATCCCTGTTCTAAGGTCTGATTAGTTCTGTTTGTCCATTTGTTTGCGGATGGAACACGGAAGACAATGTCACCTTGA
>WMED01009875.1:0-16080 GCA_019650415.1 Pipa parva | reverse complement strand
AAATGGCCTCAGGGGGCCGCATCCGGCCCGTGGGCCGTAGTTTGGGGACCCCTGCTTTAAGTAAACAAACCTCCACTTACTACCAGTTTTTCCATATGGAATTTAGGAAAATACATATTCATGAAGTGTCCCAGAAAATACAATTTGGCTGTTGCCAGCAGAGAGAGAGAAGAGAAACATCAGTTAATCAGCTTCAAAGATTACATGTTTACAAATACTGCACTGGAGTAACTGACATGTCAATCCAAAGAGTAATTTTCTTTGACTTGTCCCTTAATTATAGAAGTATTGCCATCAGCCTGGCAGGTTTGCAAGCAAATAATTTATTTTGCTACCTACAAGGCATGTTTGTTTCAAAGTATATAATAAATTTCTTATTCCACCATTTTATCAGTGATGTATTCCATTTTTATTATATAATTTATTATATTAAGCTTACCATACAAAAAAAGTACCTTCCCTTTTATAACTGTGAGCTTCTGTAACTGTTGTTTGCCTCTTCTATTTTTTTTCACACTAGCATATGATGCGTTGAGCGTGTGTTAACCTAGCCCAGGGGTCGGCAAACTTTTTTCAGGAGGGAGCCATTTCACTCCCTCCTCCGGCGGCTCAGAAGATGGTTATCGCCACCGGAGGAGGAGGGAGGCGTGCCCTCTCCCGACCCCATGACCACCGACAGCCAATCAGAAGAGCCGTCGGCGGTCGTGGGTGGGGCTTGGGCTTGGCTTCAGCAGTGTGGCCCAAGCCACAACAAGGCGGCTAAAGAGCCGCATGTGGCTCGTGAGCCGCATTTTGCCGACCACTGACCTAGCCTAATGAAATATTTGTCATGGGTAAAGGTTTCTGCTCTTAGACATAATAGTAGGATATAATAATAATGTAGATAATAAGAGGGCAAAAAAAAATCTATTAGAAAAAATTTGTTTGTTATGAGAAAATCAAATATATTTTTATTTAACATCTATCACATTTTGAATACTCTCTTTTAAAAATCATCATTACAACAAATATCTGCTACTTTGTCAGTTTAACACGTGTATCTGTGATTGGATTACAAATGTTTTTTCCATCTCGGGTATATAATTTTTATCATTGTAGTTAAATTTTTGTTGGTACTTATGTAAACTTATACCACATTTGGCTAACTTTACAAATTACTTAAATCCCTGACAGCTGCAGTTTGACATTTTGTGGCATATGTATTGAAGCGTATATTGGCCTGTAAATTTGTGAATTTGTTAAAATTTGACACTTCTTCAACTTCAACCTGCAAAAAGGCTGCTGCTGGCAGTCACACCTCACTAAAGCTTGATTAACATCCTTAATTAAAGGAAAGGCATCAGAGTGGAACAATAACACATTTCTTGTGCCATACAGCCTTTGTCAACACCAATCCTTATTATAGCTGCCAATAAGAATAATTATTTTTTAAACTGTAACAATATCACAATAACTTTGTTCTTTTTTTTTTTTTTTAAATACTTCTTTACTCTTTACAGTTTGCCCTCACCCTTTTCATTTTTTGATTTTGTATGTGTAGGGTAAAAGGAATTGGCTATATCCATATATAGCATAAAAGGCACACCTTTAAATTATTTATAATTCAAACATCCAGCTTGTTTCATGCCGAATGACCTACGCTATACAAAGCAAATCCAAATGTTTTTGATTCAGTGAAAGCAATTAGTCAGCATTCTGCAAACAAAAAAGAAAAACATACAAAGTGCTACATTGAATCACATCTATACAAAAGGCCCTGTTTACTTAGTGTTTTATGTAATCACAGTAACTTAAATAGGTCAATCACAGCTATTCTAGTAAAAACTGACAGGTACCCTTCTTACATAGGGTTATGTAAAGAGATAGAGAAATCAAAGATGCAAAGATAATAAATCATAATTCACGCCTAATAACAGATACAGAAGGCGTGAATTATATATGGTTTATTATCTTTGCATCTTTGATTTCTCTATCTCTTTCTCTCTCATAAGCATTCTCTAAACAGTAGTACTCAAGTTACTACTAAAGCCAGGAATAGACAATTGCATTGCTGTGTGTAAAAATAATGCTCTATATTTCTCACTTCAGCACAAATTTTGGAAATACTATCCGGACAAAACACCTGCCAGGCTGTCAACTACATCATACTTCCTTTCTTATTCTCTGTTCAGTTCCCCTTTAATTATTATCTGTAAATATACTATAGTTTCATTTGAGATCTTACAATATTTTTACTGTTCATTTTCAGTTCAATGGAGTCATATGATGAATTTTGCAAGAAGCAGTTTGCAAGAATACAAGGAGAGGCAATTCATAATGATGCTGTTTCTGAAGACCAACAAAGAGTCTCAGTTATTCAGTTCCATGGAGTTGCAGTTCTTTCTCCTTTGGTAAGTACTTAAAAAAATAGACTATTTATTTTTAGAATTTGATTTAGGGCACTTAAAGGCCTTGGGAGGGCGACTGACAAGTTCATTATTGTAACTACGATAAACTAGGGTGGAAAAAAACTACTCTTGCATGGAGAGCTGCTGTGCCTCCATTTATGGTGAGGACATGCACCAGTGCTACACTTAGCTTTTAGTGATGTAATTTTTTTTAAAGGGGAATTGAGTGGAGCAATTTTTTTTTCTTTATTTTGTTTTTTTTGGGGATTTCATCATTCTCATCTCTGTCTTATTGCCACCTGAATTACTAGGGTGCCCCCTTGGGACAGTAACAAGCATGCTAAATAGAATCTCAGCTGCATTACTAACAATTAAACTATAAAAATGTTAAAAACCAATGCATAAGAAAGGGCATAAGGAAACATTGTATATTTGAAATAAATGGAGTTAAGCACATAATTTACCTGGGATCTATAAACTGTATTCCAACAAAGCAGGATTTAACATTTACGATATACTTTAGAAGCTATTTTTTTGTAGTTGCACAGGAGGCACCCTTTTCCTGCAATTCCATACACTTTTAATGTGTAGTTGCATAAATGAGTTCTTAAAAATATTTAGTAAATTAAGATGTTTAGCTTATCTGAGTTTTAATACAGTATTTAACTGCTCCCTAAAACAGATTGAACCTAAAATAATCTAATTTGTTTCCAATTAACATCTAGGCCCAACTAGTAAATGGACATCACAGTGCCTGGATACACCTTGACAGCTGACTCTGACCAAGCTGAGAAAGATGGGTGTTCCTTGCAAAAAAAACTTTTTTGTAATGTACATTAATAAAAAAAAAAAAAAAAAAATTAGCAAGACATAGTGATGTTTACTCTGTGAGACGCAATTCCCCTTGGTTTCTGCAAAAATTGCACTTTTATCATCATCTAGTGACGAGATCTTTCCTTTTATTGGGGTCACATTTAAAAATAATAAGAATTGTAGTTTAACCATTACATATGCTGCATAGTGATTTATTACTATTAACCAATGCAGAGTGCCTCTAATTAGGGCCAGCTTTGCAATATGACTGATTCCTCTCCAACATGTTTTTACAGAACTCTTCAACCTTCAAAGTTACACTGTTGAGTGCCCAGAAGGTCATTTGTTTCATTGGTTATTACTGAGAAGTCAGTAAATGTTTGACTGTCTGGCTAGGTCCTTTTAGCTTGTCAAGTTGATTGGGCCCCCACAGCAGAGCAGTAGCGTTTGTTGGCAGCCCTGACTAATTTACAGTCACTCAGGGCTGCAGTTAGAATTCATGGGGCCCCCAAAGCCTTACAAGTGAGGCCCCTAACCTATTATTCACTGCCAACTGCCCAGCTACGATGCTCAGTAGCCAATCTGCTTCATTGAACAATACTTAGAAGTTTACATATTACTGTGTGGCTGATCCCAACTCAAGTTGGTGAGCAGTACCCCCATTAACTTCCTGTTGGTGGCACTGCAGTCACTCATGCAGTATGTATGTATTATATGTGTGCAATTATTTGACTGCACAGTGCACTGCAAATTAGCCCATATTTTAATGTTAGGAAATACACAAGAAAGTCATCCCTGATAATGTTTCTCACATAAGTAGTTAACAGTTCAGATGTCATTTTTGCAGATAATGTTTACTAGAATAAGTAAAGGTTTAGGTTTGTTTTCCTTGTAGGATGCCCAGAAGCTTGGTTGGTACAAACAAATGTGAAAGGAGAAAAGTATCCTTAGGGTAAACAGGTATTTTGCAAACCTGTACTGCTTATAAAGATGGTATTTATTACAAGTAAAGTATAGTGACCAGAGAGTGACCTTCCCAAATATCTAGTAGAAAGTCTGTTTGAGAGGCAGGGTCACCGAGGGATAACTTTTAAAAGATAAGTATTTTTTAATTAATTTAAATGTCAAAGTTGTTTAGTCTAGCATGCTATGGTAGACTAAACAATGTTATTTTTTGGTGACAGGTGCACTTTAAGTTATCTCTTAAACACGCGGCATGTATGAGGGAGTTGGGAGTCAGAGTCGGAGTTAGAGGAAATTGAGGAGTCTGAATCGGGGCTTTAGCTTACCTACTCCACAGCCCTGGTCATTACTATGTAAAATATAACTGAGCAGTATAAAGTCGGGGGTTGCTTTATTCACTGTAATAATTGACACATTACAAGTCCCAGTCAGTTTGCTTATAGAGATTGTGAAGAGTTTCCTGTAATATAGCAGCATTTCAACATAAGGGTATAAAGAATAAACAGATTCTAGAACACAAAAACACTACTATAGAACTTATTCTACTCCATTGTATGACAAAAACTTCATTTTTTGGTTTATATTAAGAATCTGCTTGTAAGAGTGCTGCCTCAAGATATGCTTAAAAAGTATTTAACACTCCTTTCTTCTACGGGTGATTCTTAGGTGGGGAGGGGTATAATACTTAGCACCAGTAGACCTTTTATGCTCCAGCACTGCTTCCTGCTCAGTCGAGCTGGGCGATTTGCCTGCTCAGTCGAGCTGGGCGATTTGCCTGCTCAGTCGAGCTGGGCGATTTGCCTGCTCAGTCGAGCTGGGCGATTTTCTTTTGGTTTTCACAAACCCTGCAATCGTCTTCACCTCCTGTTCCAGTTTGTTTTGGCAAATTGAACAAGGACAGTAGCAGTCAAGGGCTATTTTAACTTACAGTAAGGAATAAAACTTGCTGCTGGTTTTCCTGCCAAACTTTGGAGACTCTTCTTGGATGTTATGTATGTTATTCCACTGCACTGATTGCAGCTTTCCTGACAGCTGCTGCCCTGCCTCCTTCAGTGCACTGGCAGTGCACAAGTGAGCAGAAACCCAGTTAGGGTTAGATTGTGCTTCTGTGCTTGGGTCATGGGGAGGGGAGATCCAGTGCTTAAAATAAAAGCAACAATCATAGGGAGGAAAGGGCACTCAGAGCAGCTGATAACATGATCCATATTCACAACGAGTACCATCAGAGTTTACTTGATATATTCTATATTCTGGGCTTGAATTTAATTATCCTTTAACACTTACTCTATACACTATGTACAGTAAATTGTATTGCTTGCCAGGCTCCTCTATAGCAGCCTTTTAATGTACAGTGAGGTCCATAGGTATAGAGACATCTGGTTTATTGGAATTCTGTATTTGTGAATGCTATCCTGTGTGTGGCTTTCAAAATGGCTATCCTATTGGACACCAACACCTTCCCATTAACAACATGCTACATACATGATGGTGTTCTCAATCACAGTTTCCATTTATTTAGGTGTCTCTATACCAGGGATGGCAAACCTATGGCATGTGTGCCAAAGAGTGCACGCAGAGCCCTCTCTGTTGGAACGTGAGCCGTCGCCAAATCTGCCTTCAGTACAGGCTGCGGACCCGATCTGACAGTTTTCAGACCAGATCCGTGGCCTGCACTGAAGGATCGCTCGCACACAGAGGAGTTCTCCTCCCCTGATGCATGTGCACTTCTCTCCCGGTCGCAGACCTGATGACGTCACTCATCACCGCCGTGCTTTGGGGGACGGCGCTGGTAGCGAGGTCACCTTTTTGTCACTGAGTGCCAAAAAGGTTCGCCACCCCTGCTCTATACCGTTTGACTACCATGTATAAGTTTTTATTATTTGACCACATCCTGTTTGTTTCTATGCTTACCATGAATAGACATCCATTTCTATTCTTATATGCATTTAAAGGACTATAGAAAAATGTAGAAGGATTTTGTACTGCTAAACCTCTTTCATAGAATTTTTTTGTACTTTTGAAAAACTGACTGCTATGGTGTAAGCTAGACATATCCGCTATCTCTGCACTCATATTTTTGTTTTGTTTTTATGCCATTGTATTTCTGATGTATGTATTTTGCACAATATACCAACACTTAAATAGATACTTTCCTGAAGAAAACCTTAGAAATCTTATATTAACAGTCTTTGAGACTTGCTTTGCCTTGCGTACCTCTCTCCTTTGGCATACTAACTGATGTTTTCTAATGTGAAATTAATAGAGCATATGGCCCTCCACTTTTGTGTGTGTGAGTCATGACTTTGTGAACTATTATTTGCAGGCTAAAACCTGCTACTTATAACATAGGACTACCATTTTGGTGTGTTCTAAAGCGGTTACCTTTTGTTACCAGTACAGAGCAATCTCGTTCAAATTGCACTCTGTGATGTATTTACACAATTAGCGAGAACTAAGTTTGGAATCCTACCATCATAAGTGATATTAACTGCAGGTTTCTAGGAACCAACAGACCAAAACTGTATTTTATTGTGGCTGCCAACCTACTTTAATCTCTATTCAGTTTGTAACATAAACATGTAAAATATCAACTTACATGTAATACACATATATAAAGACAGTCTTATCCAATAATAGTATTCTGGCCCGTGGAAACCTTTTGTCGTCCCAAATAACAATCTCTTTATACATTTCAGTAAAGCAAACCCGTATAAGGCTTATTTCATATGTGTATTAGGGTTTGATCAATATTTTTCTTTAAATCATATGGGCTGATGAATATGTTCTGTAAATTTCCATTTGCATCTGAATAAAAAGAAATAATCTTTGTTTTTCTTCAGGTGAGTCTGGGTACATTTTCTACCTGGCTTTTCTTTTATTTGCCAGAGCACTGTAACTGGATTTTAGTCTGAAAGATGCAATTTAGCTGTTAAAAGTGGACTTAAAGGAACAATTACAACCTAGAAACGCGGAGCTTTTGCTACCTGACACCTTCCCCTCCAGCCCCTGGTAATGTGTAAACAAATTGTCTTGCTTGTGTTGCCTTATCACCTAGTATTTGCCTGCCTGTCTGCACTTGTGGACAATGATCAATGCTTGCTACTGCACAGGCACTGAAGCACAGAATGTAAAACGGTTTGCTGACTGTTGCCACTAGTTTTCTACAAAGGTGAATGAGTAAAGATAATATCTGAAAAGGTAAAAATGTTCTTTGTACAAAAGGCTGACTTAGTTCTTTCTCTTCTTAGTTCTGCTGAGTCTGATATGTGGCTTGTTTCTGTGACTTGCTTTTGTAGCTCCCCATAGAAAAGAGGCAAGAGATGCAGCAATATAGACAACGGGCAATTGAGCTGGATGGAAAGAAACAAAATTTACAGAAGAAATCCTTGCTGACCCGTGTCCAGGAGATACTGGAAACTGTTCAGGTAACATTTATGTAGTATCCAGAAAATTTTAAATAGTTTGGGGTCCTAAATAACCCTCATCCTTTTGTATGCTCATTGCCAGCCTCGTAAATATGTTAACTGTATACTGGGCATATTGTCTTGTTTAGTTTTAAAAGCTTCTTTAGACAGATGTTGGTGGGGACTTTCTTTCATGGGTGATCTGTTTTTGCTAGCAGGCAGGGGACTTTTGTGTTGTGATTGGTGAACAGTACTGTTTGTATCTAGAAAACCTTTACAAATTTTTCAATTCATCTAAGGATTTCTGTTTGGAAAACATTTGTTTATTCCGGTATAATGCATATATTTGTCATTAAATATACAGGGATATTGCCGAAGGTCTACATCTGTTTGCATTGTTTTGTATACACAAATCCTTTCCATGTTAGCACCTCATGAGATTAATTATAATGTAAACTCACAGGTCAAGTTGTTGTATTTTAAAAATGGTTGAGTAACAGACAGGTTGATCTGCTCATTAAAACAATATCCACATTAATTATAGTGTTTCTTTTAAGTTATTGAGTATACAATACACTGAGAGACAATCAGCTATATTTATGTTATACTGTTTCTGTCTATGCCTAAATGCCAGCCATCCTGTCAGACCTAAAGTTAATACAAAATCAAAATCAGTTTATTTATATTTCATTATTTATACCCAAACAAACATATTTATTATATATTGTTATTGTTTTGTGTTTTTAATTGTCATGCTCTACAGTACATGTACCATGTTTCCCTGAAAATAAGACAGTGTCTTTTATCAAATTTTGCTCCTAAAGATGTACTAGGTCTTATTTTCAGGGGATGTCTTATTTTTGGGAAACAGTACTGGTACGGTGTATTTCTTGTACTTTATTGCAGCTAGGTCTTACTTTCTGGGGAGGCCTTATATTTCTAAGCTTGGAAAAAAATGCACTAAGGCAGGAGTAGGCAAACCACGGCTCTGGAGCCGCTTGTGGCTCTTCAGCCTCCTTGTTGTGGCTCCCTTATGCCTTGATTGGCAAATGGAAAAAAAAAATAAAGGTTATTTATCGGTGTAATTTTGATTTATATTTTATTTTATATTTGTTATTTTCTTCTGTTTGTTGTATTCTGATTTTGTAACAGGTAAAATTAAAAAAAAAAAAAAAAAACGTTAAAACTTTTATGTTTATAAATTGTTATGTTTTGTGGCTCCAGACTACTTTTCTTTAGTGGAATAGGGGACAAAATGGCTCTTTTGATAGTAAAGTTTGCCCACCCCTGCACTAGGTCTTATTTTCTGGGGATGTCTTATTTTTGGGGAAACAGGATACATAGCTTTTGTAACATTTCAGTACTGTTACATTGATTCACTCTGCTTTGTGGCATGAAAGCAAAGTCTATGCTGTAAAAAGATACTATGTTATTAGTGTCCAGGACTTGGTGGTGAAAGCAGAAAAAAATTCTCTGAGAGCATAGCGCATCCTACAGTAGCAGAAAGAAAATTAAATATTCAAAAGCATAGCGCCTCCTACAGTAGCAGAAGGAAAATTGCCAGTGAGCACATTGCGCCATGCCTTGCAAGAGTAATCTCGGTCTAGAGTGAAAAGAACAGAGTTGGAGCAATTACTGTAATGATTTGCTTATGAGGGGGTGAACTAATGTGTCCCCAACAGGGACTCCCAACTCCTTTATTTTCTCTCTAAATGAAAAGTTACCTTAACAGGTAAGGAAAAACTGTGTATTTCACTGCTTATTTATAAATACAGTGTGAGTGGGATTTAAGGAAAACCCCCTGTATTTCACTGCTTATTTATAAATACAGTGTGAGTGGGATTCAAGGAAAACCCCTGTATTTTACTGCTTATTTATAAATACAGTGTGAGTGGGATATAAGCTGCCAGTCAGCCTGGAACATTAATCTCTCTTTTTAATGTTTTGGATGTTGATGAAAATAAAAGAAATTAAAAAAAAAACTTTGATCCAACTTTGTCCAGGTTTTTGTTTAGATATATGTGACCAAATTTATTTATAAAGACAATTCTTTATACTATTGTCGAATACAATGCTCAATAAAAAATAGCTGAAAGAAAATGTCTTCTAAAAGCTCGATAGGATCCTTTTTCCATGACCTACATTGATCATTTGCCGTTAAGCTATGCCTATCAATAATTTATATTTTCACTAAAGTAAAGATCCAGGTTGTAAAGTAAAAAATAAAATAAGCTAGAACGTGCATTCTGTTTTCTTACATTACTGGGGAACAGATCCTATATTCAGAATGTTAGTCTGCATTGTTATTGTGTAAATTATTTCTGTATGGTGGCAATATACAGTATATTCAGTTCGTCTTCATATATATTGTCTGTCAGTAGTAGTCTGCCACTTTTACTGTACCCTGTCTCTTTGTGAGTTGATGAAAGCTTGACTAAAACATTAGAAACAGGGTGCTCATTTCTGACAGTGAGGTTAAGTTTAAACTCACAAGACAATGCTACAATGACTAATGCATGGCTTGGCTTATGTTTACTATCAATTCCTTAGAAACGATCACATGGCTTGGGAATTCTTGCTGTTGACAAGACTCTAGACAATAACACTAGGCTTGTTTGTGCCCCCTGCAGATATTTGTCTGTGCGTATGTTGTTGATCATCCTGCTTGATCTGCCTCAAACCTGCTCACACCATCACTCAAATCACCTGGCTGTGTACAATACATGCTTTCATTATGAAACTGATATTATGTTGGCTCCTTGTGTAGGTTACATTATTGGAACGATGTTTGTACAGCATAGCTGATGACAAAGAAAGTTCACTTTCCAGAGCATGTGCATTATAATGTGTTATTAATTCTTTACTTGAATCATGCCTTACCCAGTATATTAATTTAATAAATTACATAAGTTAGTTAATATTAACTATTATTTATTCTTTCAGTTAAGTTAAATATACATAAAGATCTGTCTCTTAAAATGCATCAAACTTAGAATATCTGATTATTTTTTCATTTGTTTGCTTTGTAGGTAAAAAATGGACCCAATATAAATGCTCACATGGAGAGGGACTCTACCGATCTGAATCCAAATTTCAAAAAACTAGATGGCTTTACAATTCTACCTAATGTTACTAACTTGCCAAAGTTCCCTTCCCAAAATGAAGGTGCAAAAGTTGAAAAGTCTTTGGAAAATGTACTAAAGAATTCAAATATGGAGTCAAAACTAGTGGAATCAGTGCCTGTAAACAATGAAAATATGACTGTAAAAAAGTCCTTGAACACTATTGCTAATGAAATAAAGGGTCCCTCTTGTGAAATGTCTTTGTCTTTACCGGCATCTGAATGGGATGTAGCTTCTCCAGCTAAGGAATGTCCAGATCCTTACAAAATGAGCCTTCAAAACCTTTTGAAGAAATCCAAAGAGTACATTGAAAAAGAGCAGAGTAAACGTTCTCTGAAAAACAGCACAAAGCTTAATGTTAATGAAAGCAACCCCAACAAAGAAAATGAAACTATTAAAATAAGCAACTCTTTAAAAGAAAAGGCCAAGCTTCTGAACAGCAGTAGAAGCAGCAGTCCACTGTTGATTGATAAGCCAATGTTGAATAAATCAAATTCCCTTCTTCAAGCTGCCTCTAGCCAAGGTCAAAACTTGGAGTCCAAGTTTCTATCAACCTTCTCTAAAGCAGATATACCTTTACGATCTTCCACATCATCTGCTGTAGAAAGTGAATCAGATGAAGAACTGAAATACTCAACTATGACTGACTGTGAAAGCAGCATTCTAAAAAGCTTAACTGGCTCGTATGCCAAATTACCCAGTCCAGAGCCAAGTTTAAGCCCCAAAATGCACAGGAGACGCCCCAGACCTTTATCAGCTGGACATATAGTTATCACTAATCCTGTAAATGCTTGTGATTTGAGTCCTGAAGAAAATGGTTCAGGAATGGAATTTATTTTGCCAAAAACAGCAGAGAAAATGTCCTTGTCTGAACCTGTGCCAAACAATGCTAAATATAATTCTGGGGGTTTCTTTATTAAGGGACATTCTTTGAATGCAAATGAAAATGCATTTGTTCCTCAGCCAGGATCCCTCACATGTGTTTTGTCAAACTTGGACAGTAATTCTACCAATGCAAGAGTACTTGATGGTCAAGAGACAGTGTTGTGCCAAGCCCTAGGTCAAACTGCAGGATGCTCCACCTATGAAAAAATGTTTGAACCCAGTGGGTTAAATCAGCACATAGACCTTCAAGGTACAACACCACAATGTAGCATACAAACACATTGCTCACCAGAGATGGTCAAGCACTTTTCTCCAGTTGAACTCAATAAATCATATGATGTGGAAACTCCATCACCAATTCTGATGCAAAATCAAGGTTCTAATCAAGCCACTGAGACTCCATTTGTGCTTAGTACTGGAGAACAAGCTTTGGAGAATAGCTTTGACATTCTGGTTAAACGCAGACTTGAGCTAGAGTTGGATAGTAATCCTAAAGAAGCAGGAACATCAAATGAGCAAGAGATGAGGTGGATTCATGAACCGAGAAACCACAGTGAATCTCCCCAAAGTAATCTATGTAATGCTAAAATAGGTAGGAAGATTGCTTTGTACGCTATACAGGAAAATAATTTACAAAAGACTTGTAACGCATGCCAACCAATTGGCATTTAGCATTCACTAGCATTAGGGAGCTAGAATTAAGAAAGCTGACCTAATTGTTGTGGAGGATTACTAGACCCCTTTAAACTTCACCCCAGTTCATGAATTTCTCTGAATGTTTTGAAATCAAGCTGCCCTTTCACCCCCTTCCCTAATGTTTAGTCAAGTCATTGGATAGCAGTTGCAGTCATTCAGATTTCTGAAAATCTAATGGTATACCACATACACACAGTTCTTTTTGACATAAAGTAATGGAATCTAAAGATAAAGACAATTACAGTTTGGATTTTACTTATTTTTGTCCTAGTAAAATTCAGTGACATCCATAGATATAGTGTCTCCAGTGGTCAGATTATCAAGAAATTTGGTGAAATGTGCCACATGACAGCTTTACAAATTAGCAATTTTGTTTTATACAACAAAGATAAAATACATTCAGGGAAATTCCTCAATGGGTACAATTATTTACCCATAGCTATGAATCAGAGGATTTTTTTTTTTTTAATTAATCTGACTTGCGCAGTAATAATGAATGATTAGTTGCTATGGGTCAATTCAATAGATCTCTTTACATAATTGTTTCTGTTGATGAATTCCTCTGACCCTAATGACCTTTTAAAAGAACACTTTTCATTGGACCCATGTTATTTTAAATTGTGCCATAATGGAATATTTTTGAGGGTAATTTAAAGCAGGGAACAAAAGAGATATGGGGTACAAGACATTTCTGAAAACACAAATGGAGAGACAAGAATAAAAAAAATCTTAAATGTTCATCTGCATTCCTGGTGGGCTCCAGCACTGTAGTCTCACATTGTCCTTTGCTGTAATTTAGTTTCATCATGATCAGTGCCAAAAATAATTATTTCTGCATGTGTGTGATATATGAAATACAAGAGGGGGAAAAAAGTGAATTGGAAAACCTTACTGAGATCCTTTTCTATCTACCCCTTATTTCATAGAGATATCAGAGCAGTCAATGTACATATTTTTCAGAAGAATATCTATATATTTTTGTATTAAAGTTTGTCTCTAGTATCTGCATACTAATCAAAATAGTAAAAGTGTGATCTATTCTTGCACTTTTTTTGTAAAGTAAAAATGTTAAAATTAAAAAGCAAGGGAGAAAGCTCAAGTTTCATTCATATCTGTTTTCGCCTAGGAGATCATTTGAAAAAGAAGATGCTGGCATTTGAAGAAATGAGAAAGAGGCTTGAAGAAGAGCATGCATACCAGCTGTCATTGTTAATTGCTGAGCAGGAAAGGGAGCAAGAGAAATTACAAAGGGTAAATGATTGGGAATCTGCAATAAAAGCTCCATCCTAGGTGTTGGCCTTTATTTTTCATACACATGCAGAAGCCTCTGTCCATGTAGAAGTATAACCTCACCTCACCAATCATTGGTTTTCATGGGCTCAAGAATTCTTGTGCCCCAAACAGTTTTACCCATAACCCATCCTCTCCCATATAACCCAGTGCCTCTGCACTTGTAAACAAATCCACATAGGAAATGTAGTGTCCAGACTGTGTTGTGCTTTACGAAAAGGCAAATCCTTTTACCCTACCACCACAAGGGGTTTTATGCATAATATAAGCCATGACTTTGGGTCTTGATGTGATTTGTTAGTTGTTAGTATTTTGTTTGTTAGTATTTATTGCACATTGCTTCACATGCCCTTTTCAGTTGGCCTTTGTCATTCTCTTCATCGTCTTTTTTCATGCCCAGTTAATGTGTTTTTTTTTTATTTGTAATGTGCATTGATATACAGTAATAGCAACCACTTGGAAATCATTTTTACTAAATTGCTTCATTATTGTACATATATATTTTTTAGGAATTTGAAGAAGGCGGCATACAACTGAGGTCAAAGGAATTGAATGGTTCGCAGGTTGCACAACACTTCAAAGTGATGCCCAATAGAATTAAAAGAAATGAAAATGGTATACTGGAAAAGTTTTCCCCAGAATCCTATCATTCCCGTTCTACCCTTAGTAATGGTAACCATTCATTATCCGTGAACCTGTTATTTTTCCATTTTTGCTCATGATAAAAGCATCTTACGGTTGCATAAGAGATTTCTGCAATATCTGGTGTAAATTGTAAAGGCCAGTCAAAGTTGTCAATATTTGATGCAAATGATTTTAGATTTTGTATACTAGCTCTTTAGAATAAAAACTTTCACTGTTTATGTAAATGGTAAATTGAGCGGGCAACTCAGGGCCCAGAACTTATCCATTCACCAGTATACATGGCTTTGTGTTATTAAGGCCCTCAAGCCCCACCCTACTTGGCCCTGCCATCTGTATCTGAAGGAATGCCAATACATTTTTATGACTTTACTTTTGATAGATAGAATATTCATTTTCATACTCATTACAAAGGGCTAACTTTAAGAGGTGTTATAGACTTCTGAAGTGTGTGGGCCCATTCCTTTATAAATGTGTTTGTGTTGACTTGTAGTTGTTTCTTGCTTTGTAGGAAGGGTCATTAAACACCACATGCCATAATCTGTTCTTGTTCATTAATGTCAATAGAATTTGGCCTTGTTATGGTTATATGCAACTTATTTACCTTTTCTCATCAGCTGCTGCCACTTCCCAGCATAACTATGGATCTGCAGATGAATCCTCATTGGGTCTCTGGGGGCCTGTGTCAAGTGGATCATCAAACACAATAGTCTCCAGGTCACAATGCAGAGCAAAAACAAGATGGTCTCAGGTAACTTTCTACTGTAACCTTCCCTTCACTCACTTCAAAAATCCTACATAAAGAAATTTATTGTAATTTTCCTTAATTATTATAATCCGTAAGACTGGACTGTCCACTGAACTAATTTAATGATCCGATCTAGGAGTGCTTTTTCTGGAAAATAATATAACCCTTTTTTAAACCTGTCTTAAATGGGAACTAAGTCTAAAAATTATTTCAGCCAGAAGCCTTATGGACCTTGGAACCTTATGCAAAGAGACTGCAGAACATACTCAAATGTACAGTAGCCCTATGAGACAAAGGATAAATACCTGTGAAGTTGTCAGCTGGGCCGGCTTCATGTTTGGCTGTACTGGAGACACTGCACATGCTCAGTGTGCTTTAATTAGGGACTAATGCAAAATAACCTGACTATAAACTCATGATAAAGCTATCAATGAAATCTGACATTGAAGTCAAATTAATCAAGAAATATTGAATTCTCTTCAAATCAAACAGAAGAAACGAACTATTTCTGCATGTAAAGGTTGCCTCGCATTTATTTAAAAGCAAACACTTTTTGTATACGGAGTACAACAGAGTTGATTATCAAAATACATTGATACATATACAGTAGATTCTCTACAGCCCTACAATGCACAGCTGAACTAATTTATTATCAGCTAGCTTTGCAGTATGGATATTTTAGAGATAGTGGTATCAAAGGGATAGAATTACCTGAATATCCCTTTTAGTTGTATAGTATTCAGTTCAGTTGCATACCATATGCATAATACCCTTACCTTTAAAAGAGGGAGACTTATGAAATACACCTTATCCTTTGATGCATAGCTTCCAGTATAATCTTACACTTTTTTTTTTTTTTAAATGGAATACTGGCTTTACACATATTAAATGAGATAAGAAGGAATCCTAAACTGCAGACCAAGTTCACTTAAAAGATCTAAATAATTTTATAATTTCACCACTTTCGAAAATAAATTCCTAAAAAAATAAGCTAACCATATCATCCCTTCAACCAGGGGCTAGGTATTGAATTAGAGCTATGTAGCTGTATTTTCATTGCCATATCATCTCTTTAACCAGGTGAGGCTCAGTATTGAATTAGAGCTATGTAGCTGTATTTTCATTGCCAT
>WMED01009874.1:372-16080 GCA_019650415.1 Pipa parva | reverse complement strand
CCTGTCCTTGTTTTTGGTGTCTGTAATTGCAGAAACAAAGTACACAATATTCTCACCTGGAGCAAGACCAACACTAGCAGGGCCTCCAATGGATGGATGTGAAAACAATGCTTGAGAAAAGGCAGACATGCTGGACTGGGACATGTTACTTAAGCGTGAAGTTGAACCGCCCTTTGGAATAAATTCACTCGCAGTGGGATTAGGAGCCTAAAATTCAAAACAAAGATTTTTAATGTGTTCTTTTCTTTTGGTGAAAATGTTTTTAATGGCCAAGCAACAAGGTAATGCCAATAACACTAGCATGTGAAGAATAAAAATGGCAGGTTGTGCAAAAAAAAAAAAAAAAATTATATTTATATAATTAATTTTTTTCTTTAAGAATTTCAGAGGGGATGGTCTTTTAAAGCACCTTAGCTGTTGTGTCTATCCTTGTTGCCTTAAAGAAGAACCAATGTACCATAATGGACATGCTGAGAGCACAGGGTCTGCCAGCCTAAACAACAATATTATCAATATAATCAATACCTTCGGGATTTAGCGGTATCTGCGGGTGCTAGTATCTCATAGCCACCACATTGATTACTCATTCATTATTAAGACCATGAACACTGACAATTCATCTAAATATCAATGAGGCATACTCCCACAGTGCTGGTTTTTACACATGCTCTGTAAAAAGCCAGTGCCTAGGACAACTTCCTTAGCAGGAGGTGGAGCTACAAAGTAAGCCATGTACTTTGAAATTATTAATGTAAAAGAAACATAAATAATCAAGGAAGTGGCTTGGAAGGAAAATGCTGCAGTTTATTGTGTTGCTGGCATGTAGGCTAAATGAACAAATCTCATCGGGAGGCTTTAGTTCTTTTTTAAAGGAAAATATCACACAAGGTTATTCAAGGTTTTTTGTGGTGGCAGACCACCTTACGGAGGTTTACCACAGACTTGCATTAGTAACACCACATTACTACATAAATGCCCACTGGAAGGTATTTACTGCTGAGAATATATCTCCCAATGCACTTTAGAGCACTACAGCTGCGCTAATAAAAAGAAGTCTAAGAAGACAGGCTGTCAGAAAAACATGAGCAGCAGCACTGCCTACTGTGACAATATTTATAGCCTCTGTAATGTTATAAGTATACAGTTAGTCCTCGGGTTACGACGGTCTCGAGTTACGTCGTTTCGGGGTTACAACGCTTTATACAATGCCATGTTCCGACTTACACGGTTTTGTGACGTAAGTCGAACTGCATGCAACCATGCCTTGTTCCGACTTACACGGTTTTGCGACGTAAGTCGAACCATACTGTATGAACGTATGATCCGACTTACATCGAAATTCGGTTTACAATGCCGCGTAAGAACGGATCAACGACGTAAGTCGAGGACTACCTGTATACATAATCTATACAGTGCTGCCAATTTATTATAAGTGCACACAAATGATGCAGCCAGTATCAACAAGGTCTTACCTTTATACACATACCCATTCAGTGCAGCATTTTTGCTCTCACAACATAACACACAATTATACAGCTATAAGGTCAAAAAGTAATCAATAATGTATGTTTATTATAACAGCAATTAAGACAGCTTTCTCTATAGGATTTTTAAAGGAGAACTGAAGGTATAAAACAAGAAAGACATATTAAAAACCTTACCAGACAGAGAGGTGAATCGCTACAGTCACTGCATGAGCTGTGCTATAATTACCCAGCACCTGATGCTTCTTCACAGCGCAGGCTGACTGAGAAGCCAGCGCAAAGCTCCTCCCAACTTGTTCATTGCGGGGGCCAATGAGAACGCTCCCCGCAATGAGTGTGATGATGTGTGAGACCGGTGAAACAAGTGGGAGGAGCTTTGCGCTGGCTTCTCTGTCAGCCTGCGCACTATGAAGAAGCATCGGGTGCTGGGTAATTACAGCACAGCTCATGCTGTGACTGTAGCGATTCATCTCTATATGTGGTAAGGTTTTTAATAAGTCTTTCTTGTTTTATACCTTTAGGTCCCTTTAAGATAAACTGTACAACTAGTTTAAGGCAAAGCTATTTCTTAAACATTTCTCAAATTATAGAGTCCCAGAGAAATCATTACAAAGCCACAATCTGCCCAAATGAAATACATTCAGATTAAAGGGCACCATAATTTACCATGCAAGTCACAGGATTATAATATTGTGAACATCAGGTCTCTCAAAATGGCTGAGTACACTACAAATTTGTAACAGCAAAGGTACATAAATAGTTTATGTTCAAATAAATTAATACCCCAGCAGAGCCAACAAAAATAACCACACACATCTATTTAAAAAAAAAAACAAAAAAAAACCTTCAAGGTGTAAAACAGTGCCATTCTTTGCCTGGCATTAATAAACAGCCGAAAAGAGAACAATCACATTGAAAACAAACATACCCTGAGAAAAATTATAGATGGATAATGTATTATAGAGATCAAGTTGAATTTGCATCGATACTGAGAACATTTTCTTCTCAGTGTGCTACTGCAGCATTTTCAGCAAAAGGCACATGGTACAAAAACAATTTGAAACTTTATGTTTCAGGCTGGGAGCATTTATTCTTGTATGAAGGCCCAAGATTTGGCAGTGACCAGAGTCTCAAGGGCTGTTTTTGTTTTTTTGTTTGTTTTTTAAAGTAAATTTTATAAAGTTGTGAAAATATTTGAAAAAAAAAAAAACATCTTTGAATTTTGGAATGAGAATTAAAAGAAAAACAGAATGTCAGGAATAACACAGAAGGACCAAGTTACTCTGATTACAAAAAACAGATTTTGGCAATAATAATTATTTACTTGAACTGGTAGGTAATGAGCTGATGTATAAGGTAACTATCATCATAACAGGAAGCATTACTCACCTTTCGTCGTTGAGACATAGTTAGTCCTCCAAAATCATTGAACATACTTGAGGCAGGGGAACCTAAAGTTTCTTGGAAATATGCAAATGACACTTTGTTAAAACACTGTTTTAGGTCATGCATTCCGCATGTAAATATTTGTCTATGTTTAAAACCTCTGTATAACAACAGGGCACAAAACACAACTTGTTAGCAATTCCTAGTCATGAAGCTATTTCTTTCAGTTTATGTTGCTAAAAACCACAGCAATTCAAAAATGTATTCCTTTGTTTCTGACAAAAATCTGGCAAAGAGTAGCAAATAAGTACAGAAAATAAATTATTAAATAATGGTAAATTTTAAGTACAGAAGGTCTTTCGATTTTCTCTTTTCCATTTTTGATTCATTTAATGCCCTGGATTGCCAATAAATAGGTTTTATGCTCCCACTTTAACACATTAATATGTTAATCCCCAAAACTATTAAATTATTAATTGTATACCATCACATTGGTTAAAAATATACAGTATAGCTGCCTAACTTGAACTGAAACCTAAAGTTTTGGACTAGGTATGGTACCCAACCCAGCATGCAACCTAGAACATTACAATCTCTAGATATTTTTAAGTCCTTTTGCCTCTTCATATTTACTGAACAGCAAAATAATTTATTCAGTCTCGTCTTATATGTGATAAGTAAAAACAAAAACTTCACCTCACAATTTTGTTGCTGTCTAAAGAAAACACATCCATCTTCATAAGTCACATAAAATGCTTGGCTTCTTTATTCATTGTTGTTAGTGTTCAGGTATATAAATTATACTTCTTTATGGCTTAGAGGGTTGCTATTTATGAATAATTCTTTAGCCAAATGCAATATGGCAGCAGCAACCTATTTACATGTAAAATAAGGGAAGATAATGTTCTATATACACACAATTCTATACCTCAATTCTTCCTTAAAGGGTGTGAGACTGTCAACACAAAAGTTTGTTTGTAGATTAAAACAATGAATGATATTTTTCAAAGTAAATCTTTGCGAAAAACAGAGCAACACATCTGTCTGTTAAATGGTTATAAAAACAGTAAACCTGCTGAATGGTTTAAATAAAATACATTGTTATGCTATGTTATATACGTTTGTTTGCAACTGAAATAATAAGGCACGTCTGTTATACTTTCACGTCACAGTTTATAAACTGCGCTGATTAGAATGTTCAGTGCACCTGCGGATGATTAAACATACAGCATGCAAAGTCCAATCAGATGTATGCAAATAGACCGTGCCTGAGGCCACAGGCTCTTAAACAAACCAATGTTTTCATCAGCACATTATCTAAGATAAGAGAAATATTACAAGGCTGTAAATGGTATGTTTTAGTGTAAAAAATGTAGACATGGCATATTTCACAACCACCTCCTCCCCAAAAAAATACAAAGCAGTTTATGGATGTGTCAAACATGAAATAGGATTTCTTAAAAATGAAAGTTTTTGAGATACTATTCTGTTAAGCATTAACTTTTTCCTTAGTTAAAAGGGGAAAGAATTGCTTCTTCCTTTCAGGATCACAGTGGAATTCTGTAATACTTCTGCAGGTAATAATATCAGTAGACTAGGGAAATGTGAAGAGACATCACATGTTCCCCTTACATCGCTTATAAAACTAACAATAAGTGTAATTTGTCTTACCATGGCCTGTGTATGGCTTGGCACTGTCATTGAGAAGGCTTGGAGAACTGCTGCTGTTTGTCATTCGCTGCAATACAGAAAAAAAATTATAAAAGCTTTGAATGAAATTAGCACACACAGATACATTCAGGGGTATTCTATAACAAGTTAAATATGTGTTACTAGACCTCTGAAAATATTGCTCTTGTTGATGAATTCCCCTAACTGTCTTAAGTTAAGAGATCCACTATACTTTGACTTATTTTGCACCATTGCTGAAGGTTTGTAATTTAAAAGTAAGCTTCTTTTATTTCATAGAAATGCTGGAAAGAAATGACTGGTATTTCCATGAAAATTAAAAACATTTACCTCTGTGTGTCATTTAGTATTACTTTTAGAGGGTTACAGAAGCATTCCAGACACCTTGTCTGAGATGGGTCAAACATATCCAACAAGAACAAATCCTGTTATACTTGGAAAGCCTACAGGTTGCTGGTGCCTTCACATTTTTGAGCTGCTTTTAAAATGAATAATTTGCCAGGAAGAAAAATTTCCTACAGTTTATAATGCTATGGAAACGGCTAATGGATAGAAAGCTCTGAAATTATTTGTGATTTACAGAACCAAAATATTACAGGATGCAATGTGAACACTATAATATCAGTACTTTTAGTAGGTTTAATTTCTACTTCTTTATATAAAATTCTAGCAAGTATCAGCAACTCTAAAATGGCTTACAGTAAACAGGACAAAATAATTACAACAGTTACACGCATATGCACGCTGTGTTAGCTACAATAGTTATACACAGGGAAATTCATTAGAAACTTTACCTGCATTCTTGGATAATTTGCTTCTGCAGGACTTCCAAATCCATTAAGACCTATAAAGCTGGTGCTGAAGTAGGAATCAGTGAGACTGGTATCTGATAAAGCACTTCCATCTATGCCAGGAACTGAAAAGACAGCAGCAAGATCAAGTCAACTGCCACAAAAGTATAGTAGAAAGAAAAAAATTTAAAAATTTAAAAGTTGTAGCAAAAGGTTATAAATTTAGAAAAATGTGACAATATGCACACAGGAAATATTTTGCTGTGTTAAAATGCCTACACCAGTATCTCGATGCGGCTGGAAAATCATCCACATCAATTTTGCCACTGTTAGAAAAATGCTATTGTTGCTAATGCTACATGTGACTTTACACTTAGTACAATATGTAATAAACACCATTATTGTCAGACTACCAAGTGGCAGGAAAACAAAATAAAAGTGGGTATTAAACAGAGTATGATACTGCAACTATGACAGCAGCAACTAAATAACAGAAAAACTGAGGGAAATATTCAGTTTATTTATTACCTTCTCAGATTTTACCATTTACTTTTGAAAGGGGGCTGTAATGTTTTTTCTTTTATCTCAGATAAGGTGAAAAAAATCCAGAATAACACAGCCATTTATTTATGGTCTTTATGTGTCTTGTTATATTGTGGTTATTAAATAAGAATTAGCAAATTTCAGTTTATAAATCTATTGCGTTTTTTTAAATATATATATATATCCATTTTGATTAATCTTTTTTTGCTGCCACAATTAAGAAAACTTAGAGCCTTGGTTTTTCATTAAGAATGATTTTTCAGGTCCTGTGCTATTGCTCATTCAGTCTGTAATTAACTCTGTGATGGGTCACAGAGTCAATGGACCCTAGCAACCAGAAGACCATTTGAAGAGAAAAATTAGTTTTTGAGGAATGTAACAATATGAATGAATGAAACAATATCATGCAAATGGAAAGTTGTTCAAGACATTTTGTTTACTTTTTCCCCTACTTGCACAATATAGATAAATGACAGTGACTGAAGATTTTTGTGGTGTGTGCAAACTTGTAGGGTAATGTCACAGGGCATTTAGCAGTAAAATGCCCTCAAGATGGTGTTTCAATTAGTGCAACAGCAGTTCAAATAGAAGCTAAAATGGGCGACATTAAATTGGGCAAAATTTACTAAAAGTCAGCAATGATTTTTTTCACCGAAAATGTTGAAAAGTATGTTTTCGATCTATCAGCCTGTTTTTTGCCTAATTTTTGGGTGAAAAACAGGGGACCGAAAAAGTTTTTAAAAAAAATCGTTTAAAACGTTATTAAATTTCGCCCTTATAAGACTTGAATTGCCCCTAATTATGAGTCTTATTCAAAATGTGGAGGTTAGTGACCATTAAAAAGGTGGAGAGAAAAAGCACTGCTATTTCATCCATCATGTCAGCGTTTCATTTAACCCCTGCCAAAACAAGAAATATACCCTGAACACAATGGCATGCACAAGAAAGCATTCAGCTCCATGACCCTCATCATATAAGTCAGTGATTTTCAACCGGGGTTCCGCAAGGACAACCCAGGGTTCCCGCGACACACTGGTTGATTGGCATCATTACCCGGCTCATCAGAGAGATCGCATCGATCTCTCTCTGATGAGCCGGGTAATGATGCTGATAGCTAATGATTCGATCTCTGTTCCTGCTAACAGCGATCTGACAGCGACCACTGTTAGCAGGGACCGAGACTGCATCTTTAGCAATCAGCACCCTAGAAATAACGCACTGATCACTGTCAGCAGAGATTGAGGCCGCATTATTTGCAATCAGCATTATTACGCGACGCATCAGAGAGAGATTGCAGCCTTGGATCCTCCCTCTGTGGCCTGTCGGGTATGTAGACGTCAGTGACGTCACACGCGTTATGCGATTTCTAGGGTTTCCGGGTTTCTAGGGGTTCCACCAGAAATTTTATTACAACAAAGGGTTCCCCTGAAGAAAAAAGATTGAAAAACACTGATATAAGTAGAAGAGAGAAAAAGAGAAACACACCTCAATAGCACTTCAGTCCTATGACAGGACAATGGTCAACAGAAAAAGCTATAAAGTCAAAATATTAGGAACTGCACGCAACTGCCTAATTTTACCACATAATTGGAAAAAACATAAAATGGCATTTAAAAAGAGTAGATTCTCTCCAAATTAGACAAAATGCTAAGACAGCCGCATGCATCCCTGTTGTGATGCCAAAAGACTCATGTATGGATACACACTAGCTGCTTTTCAGCTGAGTTTTTTTTAAATTAAGCTCATTATTGTGTAAGGTGCAAAGCACAATAGCCTGTGTGGCTTATCCCACAGGAAACAATGGAGGCCATTTTTCAAGCTCAGCTGAAAATCAGCTATTGTGAACCCAGCCTAATGCAGAAAAGACTGTAGCTTCAGCTTGATTGCTAGAAAGTTTTATCACAACATGTTTCAAGCCTTATTAGGCCCTTTATCAAGTGACCTTAAAAGCCTTTTAATACATAAGGAAACTCCTCCTAATTAACATGCACCTATAGTGAGCCTCTCCATATTAAAGTTTATATAAGGTCCAAAGTAAGTCCATAAAAAAAAAAAATCAACATTTTAAAAGGTTTCAGTGTTACTTTAAATGGCTTTGAATCAGTACAAAACACATTGTGTAAGGAAGAGAGAAAAAGCATACATATTCCATGTTGATGAAGGTACAATTTCTAATAGAAACTAACACTTTCTGGGGAGCTATAAATGTACTATTTATATAGAACAAATCATTTCAGCCTCCTAGAGATTGTCTACTTGCAATGTGCCAGTGGCACAAAGTCTGAGCAAAGGCAGAGTCACCCATTTAATGGACTTAGGGGCAATATGTACCCCTCCAATGGAATCTTATGGATCATAACCAGTCCAAAACCTCATATTTTATAAAAGCCTCCACTGATATCAGATGACAGGACCCTTTATTACACAGCAGTAATGTAAGGCATAAAATCAAGTGACCAATGTAACAATTATAGCCCTAACTAATTTGTATCACTTAAAGGAACATCCCTGCCTAAAAAAAAAAAAAAAAAAAAAAAAAAAAAAAAAAAAAAAAAAAAAAAATACATTTATGCTAAATTACCACCTTTCATTAAATACAATTATCAATTTTTTTTTTTTAAAACAGCCTGGCCAAAAAAAAAAAAAAAAAGATTTATTTAGGCTAATTACCATGTTATTAAATACAATTTATCAATTCTTTTTTAAAAGTTAAAATTCTTACCTGTAAAGAAGTGCTATGCAGCACTTTCTTGTTGCAAACTCCATCTTAAGACACTGCCAGCAACTCTATGGTGTCCAAATCAGGCAACCCCTCTCAGGAACGCATTCCTCTCCAGCTGCGCTCCTAGTGAAGCCCCGCATCGGCATTTCCTAGAAGTCACATGGGAGAGTGTGCACGTCCTCCAGGGTAGACACATTGATCACTCACACTCTCTCCATGAGACTTATAGGAAATGCCAATATAGGGCTTCAGTAGGAGCATAGCTGGAGAGAGATGTGGAGAGAGATCCCTCCTGAGAGGGAGCGCTTGATTCAGATGCCAGAGAGTCACCAGCAGTGTCTGAAGATGGAGTTTGCAACACAGAAGTACTGTATAGCACTCCTTTACAAGTAAGAATTTTAACTTTTTTTTTTTTTTTTTAATTGATAACTGTTTTTAATAAAATGTGGTAATTATCATAAATAAATGTTTTGGGGTTTTTTTCCAGCCGGGCTGTTACTTTAACTAGATCAACTGGAAGGCAGAATATCAATAAAACAATGTCTTCTTTCAAGAACAAAAACCGTCAAACACCAGTAACACCTGAAATGGCAGTTATTTCTAAGCAACTAACTGTAAAAATGTTATCAAATGACAAAGTCACTTGACTTTCTGATTTTGTTTATAGATTTGTACTGCTCTTCTCTATGTTGGTTGCAGTCATATATTAACTGTTATATAAGCAAACCCCATTTCTGTACCAGTGCTTGCTATGGAACTTCTGACATTCATTAAGTTCCACAGAAAGCCCAATAAATTAAAAAAAAAAAGTTTGCAATTGGCACAGAGGAAAAATAAACAGAATACAGTACAAGATATCAATTCAACCACAACCTGGAACTTAAAGTGTAGTAAAGTGAAGTACCCTTGTGGTATTTTACTTGTATTTTATATAAGGCACTTTTGTCATGTCTGCATTATATTTGTATTGCTGAATTGTACAGCACTGGGTAAATTTCTGGTGCTTTTATACATACACCAGTCAGCTCTGATCGAGGGAAGAACTCAGATACAAGTCTGGGATGCATATTAACCTCTGATAAGTGATTTAGATTTCAGTGCATGAAAATGGCTGTGGTGTTACACTCAGGGCTGTGGAGCCGGTAAGCCAAAGCCCTGACTCCGACTCCCTCATACATGCCGCATGTTTAAGAGATAACTTAATTTAAGCTTTTTATCATGCTTATGATACAATAAACAAGCTATTTAGGTAGAACATAAAATATATTTATTGGATACAAATTTGCAATTTATTAAAGTTTTTTTGTGTTCTAAAGTAGAACTCCAAATATGCAAAATGCTGCAGTAAGTGGGAAAAAAGCAATTTTCAACAAAACCGTTGAAAGCTAATTTTTTTAGTGAGCAAACTTCTTTAATCCTGTTTTCTCTAGCAGATCTGTGATGAGTGTAGCTATTCCTTCCAGTGCCTTTTCCTCTGATCTGTAGCAAGGAGCATCACTACTGAGCATGTACATAAAGTGCAGCACACGTTCATATCAATTAAGAGCCCAGATCCTTATATAAGGAATAGAACAGACCTTTACAGGACATTTCATTATTTTCCCAAATTCTTATGAAAATATATTCAGCATATACTGCAGTGAACTAACTCTACCAATTTATTATATATTTTGGGAGTCGGGGTCGACCCATTTTACAACGACTCCAACTCCAACAAAATGGGCCCCGACTCAGACTCCACAGCCCTGGTTACATTATCAAATATCAATTACATTTAAGAAATTTGTATTAAAGGATTGCTTCTGTGTATTCACAAGTGAAAATGTTAATATATGTTCTGTTAAGTAGTATCATATGCCTGCATCATTTGCAGTCACTCTTTTGAGCTGATAAACATGGAATGAAAATCTGCACCTGTGATTAAAAAACATTGAAGATGTATTATATATTTTGGGTGTCGGAGTATTTTATAATGACTCCGACTCCACAGCCCTGATTCCCAGCAACTACCGTATATCGTGTATAAGTCGAGTTTTTGGAAAAACAATTATGAAATTTGCTATGACCCATGGATAAGTCGAGAGTAAAACTTGGGGTTAGAGTTAGTTTGCACTGGGAGCTTTGATTTTCGGAAATGATAATAGCAGACGACGCTCTCACACAGCCCTGAGCGATAGAGGGGGATGGGAAGTAGTGGTCAGTTGTCTGTCTCCGGTTAGGGCCCCAGTTAAACACCGCAGGCTCTCGATCTATATCGGGCATCAGTGCAAAGAAACCCAAATAAAAGGCGGCAGCAGCCCCCGCAGCCGTGTGCTTTATTATTAAGGGCTTGTGTGCTGGGTTCATTCTGCAGGGAATCCCAAGCTCCCTCCCTGCGGGGACAGGGTCACAATTCTTCCTTCCCTAAGGAAACAAAGTTGAATGCTACATCCGACAAGTGCGGGTACATCAGCACAGACTCGCGCTTGCGACACTCCCAGGGTATACACACGAGCTATGCACGCTTACTATCATTAACTCTCTCCTACAAGTGCTCGCATTTCCACAGGCGCTTATATAATACCAACCCGGGACAGGTATAACACGTTACTCCTCCCACCACCTTACACTGTGGCCAAATTCCCCCTCACCCAACTGCAGCGAGGGTCAGTCATTTTGGCTGCTTAAAACTTGCAACATGACGAAAGCCAGATGAGCTTATTTGCACATGTCCTCCTATTGAATTGTTCGAAAACTATACCTTGCAAACCTCTCTCAGTCAGCACCACCGCAGCTAAACACTTGCACCTCCCCCTCCACTTGCCTCAGCAAACCAAGGAAAGGAAGAGCGGCTCAAAGCTTTTTTTTTCTTTCTGAGTACCGTATTTACTCGTGTAGAAGTCGAGTATACTATTTTACATGATTTTTTTTAACTTAAATTTCTCGACTTAAACACGAGTATATACGGTACTCTTAACTCAAATACGCTGATTTTGAACTAGCCTTACTTAATAAGCTTGAACTGTTTATGTAATCAACACTTGTAAAACCACAAGCTGTTAAATATGTATGTGAACAAGACCTGTAAGTCAATAAAGTACATTGTTACAGTCTTGTATTGCATGATCTTGTCCATTTGTGATGAGCAACTTATTCAGTTTGTCTATATGCAGTTTAAAGCCTTCTTCATATCTGCAAATTAGTCTATTGTAATCAGTAAGCACAACTGCTCACATGTAAAGGCATTCCATTGTTTTTATGGAACTCACATTCCCACAAACAGATTTATAGTGTGAATACAACTACCACAAAAACAGTGAAATACCATTGCATGGAAGGCAAGAGAAGTTAAGAGACTCAACATAATTTTTCCATGCATATTCATTTCACAGTGCTAAACAGAAAATGTAATCTATGTAAGTGGAGCAATTCCAAAACAACACTGCGTTGCTCCTATCATTGAGCATAAACACAACCCTTATAGATAAGGGGTCCAGAGGAGGAGTCATGTGCATCTATTGCTTGCAATCCAAGAATTTAAAAACTCAGGCATCAAGTGATAATATTTCTGCCAGAAGATAAGTATTCACAGCATCTTAAAAAACAGGAAGAACCCTCACCACAAGCTGTAACTATCATTTTTCAAACTAAAGTCAATGACTTTTCCAAACCAACACTACTTTACATAATATTCCACGTGGTTTTATGGATGAATAAAATCCTTTGTGCTGACAATAAGTATCAGTTTAAGTGATACAATGACACAACAAACAATAACTGTCTATTTTGATCTACAATGGATTTTATTTGAGTAAAGACTTTACACTGTAATGCCAGAGCAGCATTTAACATATCATTCAGTGACACAATAGTACCAACCAGGGTAGAGACACACAGAGAGCACTATGTTATATAGTTGAAGAGATGAGGGTATATGAATATTAAAAGGATCATATACCACCTCCCCCTTCTCCTAAACTGATGAGCACATGCAGTGAACATTGGTACACTTGCAGCCAATGTATTTATAATTATACCTTAGGTTGCTATTTATAACACTTCTTAAGATTTTTACGCATCTCACTTTCTTTAGCCTAGGACCTGTTGCAACTCTGGGTTTTGCTTCCCCCCCAAAACTCACTCCTGGAAACAAAAATCTCTCTTTATACAGGCTAAGTTTGCCTTTAATTCACAGCACACTTTGACAATTTTCACAATTTTAAAATGAAACAAAAACTGTGCCCTGGATTAAATGTTAAATGTAAGGGAACGACAAGCTAATATGAGTATTTAGGTTATAGCAGAGAATCAAAAGTACAAAATAATAACTATATTAGAAATGTGTTTTGGGATAAATAAAATATAAAAGTTGTGACTTTTATTCTATTTATGATAAAACCTAACCTCTCACACAATATTACTATGAAATCCAAAAACTTAAGCAACTCAAAAGGCAAACTTACATTTAGCCGTCCCTTCAAAAAGGTTTTTCCACAGAGGGCAGCTAAATCAACCTGCTGTGAACTGGTAAATAAAATAAAGCAAACAGCCTTCTCACGATGGATCATAATAAAAGTGGTTTTCAATGTGGCATTATCTAATGTTACCACCTTTCCAACAAGGCAGTTTTTCGAGTTTCTACCCTGGAAGAGCTGCCATGGTCAACCTTCAAATGTTGTCGTGTAACTGAAAAATCTAGGAGAAATAATCAGCCATAGAGAACTAGGCAACAAAGGCACAAAGAAGAAGTGCTAAAATACGTAGTGCTAAAAATTCTACCTTACTTAGAACTCTAAAGGAAGCGAACATCTCAGAGTGGAAGAACTCTTGCAGATTCCAAGGGCAAGCAGGGATGGGAAAAAACAAAGATACAAACAGCAAAATTATTTTATTAAGAGCACTGACGTGTCATATGATCTCTACAAGTGCATATTATTGAGTTTGTATATCCACATGCATATCTCTTTAAAAAGAAACTGGTTGAGGGAAACCAGTAATTTGTTGCTACTAGTTTCACTCTCCCACTCAAAATAAATTACATCCATTTTTTTTTCATAAAAGCAGCTGTTTAGACTTAGGTGAAACATTCCATTCGTAAACTGGTGTTTGTCTCGAGTGTTTTCCTCTAAAAAGCCAAGTAAAGAGTATTGCATCCTTCAATTTCTGGTGTTCAGTAAAGTAGAGACAGCATATTAAAGTGGCTATGAGCTATTTACAACTAAAATACTATTTAGTAATAGTTAAAATGCCTTCTAGCTATGTCATTTTAGGAACCTGCAGCAGTATTAGTTGCCATTTTTACACTTGGCAGCAATGACTACAAAGTTACCTGGGGGTGAAATGTGCCTGCAACATTCATGCTACAAATCTAGATTCTGCAAATTTGACTACATCATTGAATATACTGGAGCTGCACTAATATAGAACATTCCTGTTTACATTTGTTGTGGCAATATTGTTTTGTATTTATCTATCTTTTTTTTTTTCACACCACAACGTAACTTTCTAAAATAGTAACTATTTACCTGCATGAAAATATGAAAACTATTTTTTCAACTGAAAAAGTTGCAGCAATTTTAATGCAACTTTGTAACATCTACATTACAAACAAACCCCTTAAACAGGATTGAGATACCTGCTAGAGCAAGTGTTTTTGAATCTAAGGGGGGAATTCACCATTCAGCGAAGTGAGCTCCAAAGCCTTCGGCTCACTTCACAAATGGTATTATGCGCATGCTGATGTCCGCGAGCAGGACATCAGCATGCACATAATACCATTTGCGAAGTGAGCCGAAGGCTTCGGAGCTCACTTCGCTGATTGGTGAATTCCCCCCTAAGAGTACTAAAGAAGTAAAATTGAGAAATAGAAAAATATTAATCACTACAGAGTGCATTTTAATGAAGGTTCAACCTTCAAACTTGTCTACAGCTGATGGGTGTCAGTGTTTTATATATACACAGATATGTACACAAATGTACATCACATTCATATATTTGAGGGAAAAAAATGCAAACCAGTGATAAATCATTAACAGAGAAATATCTAGAAGAAATGAAAACAGTTGCTATTTGGTGTTTTATTTTTGAAAATAATGTGAACACATAAGTTTTTCTAAAGCTTGTTGGTACTGTTCCTGAAAAAGACAGGTCCATATGTTTAGGGGACTTGTGGATTTTTTTTTTTTTGCTCTGGAAATGGTTCAGTGAAAGAAACAAAGCCATTTTAAAAAAGAACATTCGAACTGAGCTAAGCAGTTAATAGAATATCACAAGGTTTGGGGTCATGTGCAGTTCTCTTTAACTTCTTTATTAATAATATTGTGAATGATCTTGAAGAAAAAACATTACTAGTTTTGAAGGGGACAACAAACTATGCATTGTTATTAAATCATTTCTGGACATCTGCTTGCTAGTTTTTCCCAAAAATCCTTCTGCAAGGTTCCAATAGCGGATATACCTCAGATCACATTGTAGTAGTTAATAACGCAGCACTCTGTACTCCTGACACACTGTTTCCCTCTCAAAATCACACGGCTTTATCAGTTACAACCTACTTTAGGAATTGTTTGCCAAGCCTTTTAAGGCCTATCTCATTTTCTCTTTTCTATTAGTTAAATTTACAAACATACTTAAAATGTATTAATAGAGATCGCTGATATCCCGCAACAGTAAATTCAATATCCCAAACAACTCCCACAATGTATGATGACCTTAGGAGCACTGAAACTGAGGGGTTACTCACTAAAGTCTGAATTGTTGCGCATAGGTGCGAATTTGCGAGATAAAGACAATCGCAATAGGCTGCTACTGTCGCAGTCGCGTCTTTATAACGAGAATATTGTCGCAGTCGCGACTTTATTATGGGAAAATTGTTGCAATCTTAACTTTAAAAAAATTGTTGTGACTTTACAATGGGGAAATTGTAGCGGATTTGCTATGGGAATCCACTGTTTGCAAATTCAACAGTCGAATTCGCATCTTAGTGAATAACCCCCTTAGTATCATCTACAACTTCTCAAACATTAAGGGGGTAATTCACCAAACAGTGAACTTACCCTCCGGATCCTTCGCATCATTACGCATACTCGGTTATGCGCTCGCTGATGTCCTGCAC
>WMED01009873.1:0-16080 GCA_019650415.1 Pipa parva | reverse complement strand
CGATATCTGGCGATATTAGCGATATAGAGGATATCGACTTTAGTAAATATGCCCCACAGACTAGGTCCAATTCAGGCTCCAGATAGAATGTTTTTGGATTGTGGGAGGAATCTGAGGAATTATGGGAGGAATATACTGTACAAACTCCATATTGATGATGTCCTGGGTGGAACTGAACCTAAGACTTGGCAATACCATGCAGCAGCACTAACCACTGCATTAAAACATTCGGACATTTTTATGAAAAAACAGTCTTTGTTACGGTAGATAAATCTAGGGTGCACTCACAGAAATAACAGTATCAGTAAGATTATTTTTTTTACTGTTTTATTAAATGGCAGGATCATTGGACAAGTCCTGATGTATCATTCTCTCTGAGATTAATTCATAGAAGAGGTGTATCTCATTAATGTGGTTTACTCATATGCCAATGACTGTCTTTTGTAGAAAATCCCCAATTAAGCTGTCACGCAATCTATAAGAAATACAGATTTGGTGTCTAATTAATGCCATCATTTCCCAGTGGAACAAGTAATTTAACATATATACAGGAAGAGACAGTTACTCATCTTCAATCCAGCTTTTACACAATAAATCTGATCATTTTAGAATTTCATTGTTTGGCTTCATATGTCTAAAGTGGCTGTAATGCAAGTACAGAGGCAAAGACACAGATATAAGTCACAGATCTCCAAGTCAGATCAAACTAAAGGCGACAGGTAGCATTCAGGCACCATTACTAGTTAAGATTGCGAATTAGACTGTTGAATTCGCAAACATCGGATTCCCATAGCAAATCCACTATCCGCTGCGACAAATTCCCCATTGTAAAGTCGCAACTGCGACAATTTTTCCATAGTAAAGTCAAGACTGCGACAATATTCTTATTATAAAGACGTGACTGTGACAGTAGCAATCTATTGTGTCTTGTGTCTTTAGCTGGTGAATTCACAGCTATACGCAACAATTACAACATTAGTGAATAACCCCCTAACTCTTTGTATGTGGAAATGCTACTTTTAAGCTCTATACATTGGTGTATTTTAGATAATTATATTTATGCTTTAAATAAGGTCTTTTAATATGCAGTGGAGTGCTTTTGCATCTTTAATCCCCTTTACCTAATTAGATGCTCATTCACTATACTTAGTCAGACACATCTAGCACTAGCACTGTTTTTTGTCTTTAAATCATTTTCTTCTTAAGTGGCGTTATTTATCCTTTTTAATGCCACTCAAGGCTAATAAACTGACACGTGATGTTACTACACTTATTACCCTCCTATATGTGTATGTAAATCTCCCTTCTATTTAGATTGTAAGCTCCATGGAGCAAGGATTTCCTTTCTCTTGTTTCAATCACGGGTCTAGCACTTAGAGCAATGTATCTTCATGATTTTATGTTTGTAATTGAATTGACTTGTTCTATGTAAAACACTTTTCCCATGTTTGTATTATAACTGTATTGCTGAATTATACAGCGCTGCATAGATTAGTCGAGTTTTATAATTGTTAATATTTATACATACATGAATTGAATACAGCCAATAAGATAATAATCTGATCCTGGATATTATACACAGAGTGTTTGCTGCCAAAGTAATCCCCTGACTTACCGGTACCTGAAAACCACTGAGAAATTCAGAAACATGCCTTATTATGCTGATTTTCCATTCTGGGTGCTAGCAGTTTTCAGAATTGTCAACATGCACTGACTTTTTGGCATTTTTCCACTATGAAATGTAAATTCATAAGAAGTGCTACATAATGTCTACTGCCTTGGATCACCATTTCGCACAGGCCTGAGCCATGGTACCTAGATTGGTACCACAAGGTTTAAGCATCGTTTAGCTGGAAATGTAACCCTGGACCACTGATTTAATAGTGGTAAGGTCATGGTTCATTTTTTAAGAAACAGCGCAGCTATCTGGAAACCTCTATGGCTAATTCAGACATTTCTAATGATTGTTTCGGTGATCATGGTTCAGGCATTGGGAATATTACACTGTGACCTGATTACAGGGATGTGCAGATACTGATCGTTACCTGACTATCTCGGGAATTCAGTGGGATAATTCACTCTCTAGGAAGCTATGTACTTAATGATTTTCCTCGCAAACACACTGTAACAATGTGCTCATGTCAAAGTATACTAATATAAAATGAGGAAAACAACTGATTTGTTCATGGAATTGATTGGTCACTAAGCGTATTTATTTGGCCTTAATATAAAATCGGTTACATGAATATAGTGGTAGAAAAAATGCTAAATACTAAGCATGTAAATTAGGGCAGACTGTAATGTAGTATAAAGGAAATGCAGGAAAGACTTGTGTGAATAGAATCATTAAGATGAATTGCTTCATGTTCATAGAAGATATTCCATAGGGACATTTGCTGTTATTTTTATTGAATTATATGCCCATTTGGTTTACTGTTGCCACGCAGAAGAAAGTAGCTCTTTATCAGCACTTTATCTACCCAGCTTTCCAAACCCTCTTTCTGTTAGTTTTGTGGCGCAGGCACTTCATAAAGCTCTTTAAAGGACAGAATGTGAATTTAAAGAACTAGTGTGATATGCTTGCTGCAGCTGTTATTCAAAGCAGCATTATATTGATCTTAGTAAGATGGATATATAGAGTATGCTGCATTGGACTGGCCCAATGAGACATTGGGAAAATTCCCAGTGGACTACAGTCCCAGGTGTGCCCCAGACACAGGGCCCTTCCATTAGGCGATATAGGCAAATACTAGGGGCGCTGTCTGTCCCCCCCTCGCCTAGGGCACCACATTGGTCAGGGACAGCACTGCCCAGACACAACACACACAAGAGCCTTGCAGATGGCAGAAGCTGCTCATGAGAGATTGTTTGTTTTTTGCATGCTGCTGTGGTTGCCGCTCCCGTTCTTCCTTGATTTCAAATAATCTGTCTGTGTCCTGGGTTTTTTTCATATGTTGGAGCAGCATCAAACATTATATCAATTGATATTATCAGGGATCTTCCATACAATTAATAGAAAGGTGGATAGCCAGTTCCCTCACTTCTAATGCTATGGCACACACAAACTACTTCTTGGCAAATGAGTTTATGAAAACTTTTTTTCTTCTTCATAGACAGTAACATGCAGTTAAATCTCTCCACCTGTTTATTTTTCTATGGATGTTACGGCATAGTATGAGAGTTCTGCATTTGGCCAGATTAGGTATTTACTATAAATACTACAAAGAGCTGGTTTCCAAATTCTCTTCCCATGTCATGTTGCAATAATTGTTGGAAACCCAAACTTCAGTACAAAGTAATTATATATTGTGTCAGCCACTGTCTTGGATGATTAGTTACTGTTAGAAAAAGCTTGCGCATATAGTGTAAAACAGTCTTTTAGGATACACTTATAGACAAACCTTTCTCAAGGTTTACAAATAATATGATACTATTTCTAATGGATAAGTGTTAACAGTGTTTGTTAAAGGTGCTTTGGTGGATTTGTTAGGCTTTTAAACAGCTACATTCTCTCATGACCACACAATCACCTTGTCTCTTTGTATATACAATCAAAAGAAATGTTCTTTTACCGAACTTACAGCTTATTTTACCCCCTAATGTCCCTAGTGTCAAAGTAGACAACTCTATCTGATCCACGAGTGGAAACTGATCTGCTTGCATAGCACTGCCAATGACTTCTAAAGTTGTCTGCTGAGAGCAAGGCTGCATGCACATCTCAGGGTCAGATGGCATCCCATACTGTATATATCTGCATTTGATGTCTTTACACAGTACTTAGTGGTATCATTGAAGTCTGGTAGTTCTTCTACCTACCTGTATATATGAAGTGTAGCATTTTACTGAGGACACTGAAGTGTTGTGAGCATTTGATAAGGCACTATGCCTTTTATTCCTTAGGATACAAGTTATACTTTGGCTTGTAAAATTATGTTAACCTAAAACTCATGGTATGGTTACAATCACCTGCTGCATAACTTGTTGATGCTGATTTAGGATTACATGTTTAGATAATCCAAGAGTGCCAATAGTTATCTTATGTATTTTGTGATGTGTGTGCTAAAACACCATGTGTTTCTTTTTCAAAGATTATATGTTGTTTCTCTTTGGAAGCAACAGTTACCTCTCAGCATGCCTTTCTTCAACTAAATGCTGGAAAAATGCTGAAAAAAATTGTAACAATCTGTTTCATTGCTTTAAGGTTTCATCCATCTTTCCAAATGTGATAAGCAGGATATGAGTTGAACATAAATTGATATTGTAACCCTGTATCTATTGGTTTGGCAGTAATAACTTTCCAATAGAGATATCTTGCAGCCATCTAGGTGTTTGGTAAGCTACATCTTAGCTTCCACTGCCTTACAGTATTGTGCCAATTCCTGCCTGTATGCTGGGCACTTACTAGTCTAAAATGGAGTTGTTCATTCTACTTTGTATTGAAACGTTTGTGCAATCATTTGAGGTTCTATTACTGGTTTCTTTACAGATGAATGCAAACAAAATGTGCTTTAAACTGCTTGCTTGCTATTCTGTTCTTCATAGAAAGATTATAATTCTGTATAGTCCTAAATTATATGAGAAAACAGAAAAAAGAGAAAATGAGAGGATGAGTTACTAATTTCAGTGTTGGTGCCAAGATTATTTATATAAATAATGTGCCCTTTAACACTTTTAATGTGAATGTAGCCTTTAATGCTTGTTAGTCACTGACTCCAAAGTCTATCCCACTCACTCCCATGCCTTCCTCTCACACACACTGCCATGCCTTCCTCTCACACTCACTCCTATGCCTTCCTCTCACACTCACTCCTATGCCTTCCTCTTACACTCACTCCCATGCCTTCCTCTCACTCTCACATTCACTCCCATGCCTTCTTCTCACACTCACTCTCATGCCTCCTGTCCCTCTCACACTCACTCCCATGCCTGCCTGTCACTAGTTTTGTGGTTTCAGCCCTAGTTCAATGTCAAATGATGTCCTTTGATTGGAAATAATACTTTGGCAAAAGCCATGTTGATCAAATATCCTGAATAGCCCTAACTGTTACCAATAGAAAATAAAATCATATTTGGTAATGCTCAGTCCCTGAGGGACATAACATTAATATGATCAAGTATTTGATATGATATTGAACTTAACCTGATTAGCAAGGCTGATTTTCTTATTTTAAAGGTCTCCCTGCATTGTGTGGAAAATATATAATCTATTGGATAGTTTAAAAAACAGAGAACTAAATCATCTTCTCTGCATGGCCTGTCTACAAATCAACATGAAGAATAAAACAAAGAATTTGATTCCATACACGAAGGAGAATTCATCACGCCTGCTTTGATTCCTAATTTTACTGATGCTTTATATATATATATATATATATATATATATATATATATATATATATTGTATTATACTCCAAATAACTGGCTGATGTGTGTATTCCTATGTCATTCTCTCACTTGCTAAGTTTATTGTTGGCATTTGGTATGGTGTGTTATAAAAGTATTGTCATGTTTTCAACAATGCTATCTGCTTGGTTTGATATTTGGTGAAGCTTCAATGTGCAGGGCTGAATATGCTTGATGTTTGTGTTATTTTACTGCTTTGTTGAAAAAAAAGAACAATAAACATTTAAAAAACAAGTTGTTCTATTTTCTGTTCAGTCATTGGTTAGAAAACCTTTTTAATAGGGTTATAAAGCTATAAAAATGTGTTTTATTTCATGTCACCAACTTCATGTGATCTCTCACTTCAAATGATCCGGATACCAAACTTACAGGATACAATAACTGACTCCAAATATAGTTTGGAGGCCATTGCTGTAAAGCAGGGATCAGCGACAATCAGCGACAGCAATCGGCGACATATGGCTCTTACGGAATTTTGAAGCTTCCAAAAAAAAAAAAATGCTGTAGAAAGTGTTCCTGACTTCATTTTACAAATAGGAGGAAAAGAAATGTCCCCAGTGAGCCATGGATGATTTTACAATATGAAAAGACTCGTCCAGATCTCTTAGAAAACAGTGGCTCCATTTTATTAATTTATATTCTGACTAGTAGCCGCTCAATAAAACTCTCGCCACTCTCGTGTGATTTACGATTTAGTGACTAATCAGCACACATATGATACAATGGTTCATCCATGATTATTTTGTTATTTTCATCCATTGCAGCTTTATGAATTTGAAATGTAAACATAATTTAATAAATGATATTAATAAATGATATCATCAATGATAAAAGGCTGAGGAATACAGAGGAATCTGGGTACAAATAAATGCACTTAGTGTATGTGGCTTGTGGTTAACCCACAGCTCTGATAGTTTTAAATGACTGTTACTGAGTGAATTGATATGTGTGTGGGAAGCTTCAGGCTTGTCACTGGAGCCAGGAGCAAAGTCACTCATATAAAAGAGGACAAACTCAGCTGGCAGGTTGAGACTAATTTAATCAGAAATGGATTCCTAGTTTTCTAATTAGGAAGTCTTCATATGCTTGACTTAGCAATATTCTTGATTTTACATGTTATTTTTTGGGAACTTTGCATTGCACATATAGCTTCAAACCACTGTAGGTGATCTGTATGGGTGTATATTAATTCAGTTATGGGAGAATCTAAAGAAGAATCTACAACACATAGATACAGCTATAGAGTTTACATGACAATGTTTCAAATGGAATTATGTAAAGGAGATGCTTTGAATGGTGCAGAGTTTGCCAAGGTCTGCAAATGCAAAGTAAACAAATAAATATCTGCTTTCATTGTACAAAGTACTAACCCTACTAGATCAGACCCTATTCTTACTAGATCAGATAACACCAGAAGACTGCTCTAGGTTTTTAGATATGAGGAAAGCTTGTTATTATTAATTCTCCAATGATCTTTCAAAATTATTAAACCATTAAATTCTAGAAGCAAGAAATAAAGATTATTTAGTGGATACAGGGATTGACATAAAGCAAGTGTTGATTATTGGGAACATGCGTTCTCATGCAGTGTAATGAGGGGATCGAGCATAAAATTGGAACCAGGCTTCTGGTGACAGTTACCTCATGCTATATAATGTAAATTAATTAAAGGAACAGTAACACCGGGAAAAGAAATTATTCCTATGATTTCCTAACGGCTGAAAAAATCTTCCCGTTGTAGTTTGATATTTATTGCTTCATGTCCTTGTGCAGCTTAGCCAACCAGCTATAGCTAAGTTCCATTGGCCAGCACCCTTGACAACCTTTGTCTGATAGTTGATGTTGGAAGAGGTAGTTGACAACAGAAGGATGGCTGTTTCCCTCAGTAGAATAGGTATAACATAGGATTGCCTGTTGTACAATAGAATTGTACAACTAGTGCATCATGACTAAACTGCTGACTATTATGCATGCATTCATATCAATGTGCTCTCACAGTATCCATATCTGTTTACTGTAGACTGTAAGTTCACTGAGCAAGACTTACTTTGCCTTCTATTGTTTAACCTATGTGTGTGAATCTGTTCTGTTCATGTATCATATCACTGTAGCGGAATCTATGGCCCTAACTTTGAAAAAGCTCCCACCATGCATTTGGATGATGTATTTACAATATATCCTTGTTATTCATAGTTACATTGTGCTTGGGTTGCAGCAAGCTTTAGGGGGTAATTCACTATGCTCCGAAGTGAGGTCCGTAGTGTTCGCCTCACTTTGGAACATAGTGAATTACCCCCTTAAAGTGATACTAACAGTAGAGTGTCTCCCACCACATACCTTATAGTCCAGCTCCACTGTTAGGTTGAAGTAAAACAGCTCCAGAATCCAGGTAGCATTTTTTTTCCATAAAAAAGTTATAAAAATGAAAGTGTTGTTTGTACCTGTGCCTGAAAATAATGTGTAAGCTTAATAGTGTAGAATACTGCAGGAGAAAAATGGTATTTGTGTTTTTTATCTTTTTTTATATATAGTTAATAATTTTTTACTTGTTTGCATAAGTCAGTTTTACTCTCGTACACAATACAGCAGACCGTTTATACATCACAGCTGGAATTACACAAAGACACACATAACAATGGCATAACCAACATTACTTTCTGAAATTCATCAAAGTCCGAATTCCCCTTCCATAGTGTCTCCGCGTCTGATCATGTCAATACAACTAGGAAGTCACTAATTCACTTCCTCTTATTCATGAAGCAGCGTCGTCAGTCGCCATCGCATTGCACTACTGTATAGTAGGTTGAGAAGTTATGCGGAGTGAGGCGAATTCCTCCAGTGAAGGGCAGTGATGTCAGTCTCATCATATCCCACTATCTAGATATAAGTGAAAAATAGTTATTTTTCTATGTCATCTTGTGCCTAGTACATGTTTGGTAGTAGACTAATTTAGTCACAGTCGCCATTGTTACTTTTGAATGGTCACCTTACGCAACACTGGAGCCCTGCCATCACACCCCTCAATTCGCCACTCTTTTGTCGTGCAGGCAAACAGTTGAATTCAGAGCAGTACGCACTGCAGAATCTGCCCCTTCGATAGACTCCGTTGCATACTGAATAGCTGAATTACCTGTGGATGTGCACGCAAATTGATGAGAAGAACTCCGTAAGTCCACAACTGGAGTAAGCGTCAGACCTGGTGGCGAATTCATCACCTCGCAGAGAATATTGAATAAGTAGAGTCGGAGAAGTCGCGAATGGACGTGAATATGGGCATATCGCCACTATTCGGACTTTGATGAATAACCCCACGTGTGAATGGCAAGAAACACTGATAGAATAAAGGAGTGAATTATAAATATAAATGAGGTAATAATGCTAGTGCCATTTACCTCATTTATAAAACTAATTTATGCAGTTGCAATTCACTGGTTGATGCCTCTGACTGGCCTAGAAGCATTAGTTACATCAAAATCCTTCACTGCTTATATATAATAAGGATGAGTCAGTTGACACACACACTGGCAACTGCACACATTGCTGTCCATAGCAATGAACATTGGAATAGCTAAGTTTCTTCTTTTGGTAGTTCATTGATAGGACATTCCATTATAGAAATACTCATTTCACAAGAGAAATGTCTAGTTCTACCACACCCTTAATAACTGGACAATGAATTGCTTATATGTGCCACTTTCCTCTCAATATCCTACATCCACATACATCTGATAGGGTATTAGGCCACCTGTTCTAACTTGCACCTCTGGCTATGTTCTCCTAGGCATATCTAATAGACAATGCTAAATAACTAATAGGTAGAGCAGTTAACAGGTTAAGAGAATGCTATAATGATGTTAAGTGACTAATTAGGGGTTGTGCAATGGTAGATAACCCCTACTTTGATACATGATACCCTACGTTTTGCCAGGAAGGATGGTATATGTGCCATATTCAAAACGAAGGTAAATCAGCATTCCACAGTGTTTTCAGGCACAAATAGAACCTTGATTACAGCATGTCTTTTACTAGAATTTTTGGATAAATGCTTTTTTAGTTTAAAAATATTATTGTAAGAAAATGGAAATTTTTGTTGACAGAAACTACTGTTGCCTTAGTTGAGCCTGTATAAATTTACAGAACAAATTGTGATTATAAAAAAAGGAGGCTGACACCAAGTTTCTTATTTACATCAAATGGCTGCTTAGTGTCACCAGAACAGAATGTTCACTTTAACATTTTCGCTTTGATCATCACATAGCAGACTCATGGATTTATGGTTTCTGGCAGAGGATGATGGGAGTTATTCTGCAACGACAGGAAGGCCTGTTGGTACTGAACCAAGCATGACATCTTGTTTTTTTTCCTGTGTACCTAATTTCATTGTCATTATTGTATTCATCCTTTTGTACATACCCTGGAGTAAATGTTTAGGACTACGAATAATGTGCAAGTGAAGCTGTGGTGGTTTGGATGTACGGTTCCTCTACTACATTAATGTTCGGTTGTATAAAACAGAAGGAAGTGGCTGATTCCCCATTGTAATAGAATTTTGAAAACAGTGAAAGGAGTGACATCATTTAATGTAGAGAGGGGGAGCTGTTTGTCTCTTTGGGTTTGAAATGTGAACATTTTCTAGGGGAGCCAGTCATAGATATGAAAAATGTACCAAGTTGTTTTTTTTAAATCTACTTAGAAATGCATGTAAAGTGTATGTTCATGTGTGGTTTCCCTATGATATTTTGTGAGAATGGTCTTTCTCTTTGTATGTAACCTTATATGTACAGGAATTCCTAATTCACCATTTGCCCTTTTTTGTGTGACCTCACATAAAAGTCATTTACATAGTGATTGTACTTTGTACTGTCATCATAAAATGATTTCCCCAGTGTCATGGGAAATGGTTAATGTCATATACAACGCTGGCAGACTGGGCCTGCATCCAGGGTGAAAATAAACAAACCCTTTCTAACCCCAGGCGATTCTGTGTGTTCCATGTGCTTTATGTCTGTGTCCTTGTTTAAAGAATCTGGGACATCTAAGTTCATTACACTGATTGGGATTTCTGGTCTGTTTTTCTGTTTAGGATGAAGATGAAGATCCATGTGTAATTTGTCATGATGACCTGCAAGCTGGCAATATCTGGGAACTTCACTGCATGCACAGATTTCACAAAGAGGTAAAGCTCTCATACATGCACTATGCTGCTTAGTTCAACATTACATGCACCAATACAAGATGTTTAGATGAGCTGCAAATAATAGCAGCTTAGCTAGAGGCAAATGAGCTGTAGTGCACAATTTTGACCTGGATGTCCCCAGCCTATCTGTGCAAGCAGAGTGAGTTAACATTTTTTTCAGCTCCCCAGCCTCAGTTGTCGCCTACAGGAATCCGGACATTTGCGTATGGCAATCCATAACATCATTATCTGGCTACAGTTTCCTCTAATAGCAGTTCCTTTCTCTCCAGCCCACTTGCAGTGCATTGCAGAACACATACAGGGCTTGTGGAATATACTGCCATCCAGTGGCCATGCAGTATATGGCAAACCTTAATAAATTTCAATCTGACCCTGGACATGGGCTACTTTTGATTTAATACTTCATGAATATGTATTATTTAAGGTTTCATAGAAAACAACAGAACTATTCAAGAGTTTGCCCCACAGATAAAACATGGCTGAGTCTACCAAGGCTGCCAACACAACTTGAAAATGGGGCCCCCTTGTTTGCCTTTTTAGTTACAGCATTGCAGCAGATATCTCTCTCACCTGTTTGGCACCTGCTTTGTCTTTATTCTTTCACCTACCCAAGTCCCTGCTTACCTGTTCCTCCAATTAAAGATGGCTGTTCCAGTTGCATGCTGGGGTTTCCCTCTTTGTGCCCTGATGTAAGAAAGGTCCCAATTGGCTGGCCAGTAACTGCTACTGTATATGGTGCCTGCACTGAACCTCCCCCAGGTTTCAAATCTCACCAGATCCCCCCAATCCAGTTATCCATGTACTACCCTCATAGTGACACTGGTATCCACAAGGAAGGAAAACAAACTAAAAAAATCACAAATCAAGGATTCATCTTCAAAGACAACATTTATAAGAGTATTATGTTGAAATAACAGCCTTGCTAATCCAAATGTTTTTTATTTTATTTTATATTTCTGGTGTTACTGGTCCTTTAAATATAACCTAGCTCTCTCATACGGGCTACTGTAAATGATACAGGCCTAAACTATCAGATCACCCAGGAACTGACCAGTTTTTTAAACACCTTAACAGTGAATTTATTATGTTTCGGCAAGGGTCTCAGTTCTAAATTCTCTTACATTCAAGCCTTTAATCTCAATAGAGTTTTCATTGTTTAATTTTATTGTTTCCTTTTCACAGTGCATTGAAAGATGGCTTTATAAGAAGCAGACTTGTCCCACATGCCGAGTCCAGGTTATCACATCAAAGTCATTTTTCTTGTGTTCTGCTAGAATGAAAGTTCCATGAAGAAACCGTCCCAGAGCTTATCTATAAATCACTTCTGTTTGGCAGCATAGTAAAAGGAATATGAGAATGCCTTACAACTTTATTCACCAAATAGACGTGAAGAGTAGAGCTTTGTTTTCAAATTCTGGAGAGGAAACGTAATAGCAATTCAAAGACTGCACAGATAATATGAGCAATGGCTGGGCAAGGGATAGTTATTATAACATGATGTTGTAAATAAACACAAATATTTGTTACATTTAGTTGTATGGCTTTGTCTGACCGTCTTGGAAAATATGAAATAACCATACAATACACAGGACATACAGGAAATGCATGGAACTTCCTGTAAATTATAGAATCAACGAAATCCGGCACTCCAAATGTGTAATAAAGTTGCTTTATTCAGACCCCATGGATCAATAAAATGAAGTTAAAAACAGGATAGCTGTGCCTACGCGTTTCACGCACTGGGCGCTTATTCGTGGCAGTTTCAAATGGCCTGACAAATGGCTAGTGCTTACACCAGAACTATCCAATTATAACTTAAAGCAACAATCACCCCATTTTCCTATTTAAGAATATCAATTTGAACCATGATGATTATTTATCTTCTCCTTCAGTCACTTCTCCTATGGTCTATATCAGTGGCCGGCAAAGTGTGGCTCACGAGCCACTTGCGGCTCTTTAGCCACCTTGTTGTGGCTCAGAGCAAAATAGGCAGTTGCCCAGAGCACCCAATAGTCAGTTTAAGTTTTGTCTAGGGCCCCATTCTGACTAAGAGTGTCCTTGATCTAAGCAATAATGCAGTAACATGTACATTGTGCCTAGGGTACAAGTTTTACCTTGCGGTATACAAGGAGAGGAAGGCAAGCACTGACCAATCAGAGAACATTTCCTTCACAACCTACCTAGGCTTCTACAAATTTACAGAATTAGGAGTAACAGTCTAGAACAGCGTTTCCCAAACTTATTTTTCCGTGGCCCGGTTATTTTTGTGCTTAAGGGTTACTAGTTTTAAGGTGTACAATGCGTGTTGCGTCATGAAGTAGCCGCCTCATGAATATTCATGAGCAGTGCCGTGCGCGAAGTCCATTACTAGTTTTCAGTCATGAAAACCCATACGCGCTCTCGTGACCCGGCATTTTGCTTTCTTGGCCTGGTATCGGGTCGCGACCCACCATTTGGGAAACGCTGGTCTAGAAGCCAATTAGAGAAGAGAAGCTTCTATAAATCATTAACTTTTTGGCAGTAGAAGTATACATATCTGAGTTGTAACACTAATGTTAGTGGTACTGCACTCTAGGAAAAGATATCAGAGGCTCCAATAACAGATTTTTCCTTTCCTCAGCTTGACTTATAAGTTGGGCTTACTGCTGGCATTTTGTGAATAAGCGTCCATTGACTTCAAAGGTAACTTAGACTTCTGCTAACTCTTTTTAAGATCGCACTGGCAAAGCTTTTCAATACAAACTAACACTACATAAAACCATGGCATTTTAAGGAAATACTCCAAGTAAAGGATTAGAAATTAATGGGCAAGAAACGTTTCAGCCTAGCAAAGCTGGTTTTGCAGTACAATCTCTAAAATGTATCTCTCAAACAGGTATTGTGCCTTTATCTCTATTGCAGTCTGATCTACTTTTACCAGTTTTTGTGTGCTACAAGTTCTGTTACGTATGTGTATGTTTAGGTAGAGGAACTATCACCAATCATCAGCAAAGATAGGCAACCCTGCCAACCCTGTTGCACCCCCCAGTAGGTGGTAGCTGGCGAAGTGCTAGAACCAGACTGGGATCACTTGTAAATCTGTCAGGGGTACTGTTCCTTTAATAACACTTGGAGAAGGTCACTTTAATAATTGTAGTCTCAGGAGGGAAACAGGGAAGCAAGGAGGAGAAGTGTTAGAAACACCAACACAACATTTAGGAAGCCTGTCACTAGCTAGAAGCTCAGGCACAGAGTGCCCAAGCAACCCAGCTTTTAAACCTTCTGCTGCTAATTAATGCAATGGGAGCACTCTCGACACGCACACCAGTACACGCCACCGGCAACCTATAACAGCCACAGAGATGTGGCTTGTGCACCTTGGGAAGGATCATGCACGAGCCAAAGCCAAACTGAAATCCTACCTTTTGGAGCACTAGCACTGATATTTATCACTGATTTTTAAGTATATTTTTATTTACTACTTAGCCATTTAGCCTTAATATTTCTATTTATTTATCGACTTGTGTTTCAACACATTGTCACAGCTCTTATTACCTGTCTGTGTATGTAAGTCTTCCTCCCATTTAGACTGTAAGCTCTATGGGGCAGGGACCTCCAACCTCTTGTGTCAACCTCAACATAGCACTTAAAGTGATGTATCCTTGTGATCTTACACAGTATTGTTTAATGCAATTTCCCATGTCTGTATTTTATTTTTATTCTAAAGTGTACAGCGCTGCATATGTTTGTGGCGCTTTATAAATAAAATTGTACATACTTACATATATAAGACTATTACTGACATTTAGTAAATATCCCACATAATTTTGATTTTTAGAAATAATGGACGTATACAGGGTATTACTGTAAAGTTGTACAAGTTTTTCCTTTATTATCTGTTAGTCTGCTAATTTTAGTGCAATTAACCAATTAAAATCAATAGAGAGTTCTGTACCTGCAGACCTCTGGGACACAAATCACACAGGTGTTTTTTTGTTATAATCTGCTAACTAATGAGGTCAGTGAGATGTCAGGTGAAGAAAAAATAAGACTAAAATAAGACGTTTGTGGGAGGGAGGAGGAAGAGAAGTCACTTCAATAAAAAGAGAAAAGAATACCTTTCAACATTCCTCTTTTTTTATATAAAGTAACATATGGATAATCAGCAATATTTAATGGCTATTAATGACTGTTAGGTTGAAAATACATCTGATTCCACCTGAAAGTCTTTCACCTTTTTCCTACAGGCATAGCTAGAAACTTCTTGTCTGGAGGATTAAGGGCCTAATTCACCATTGTGCGAAGTAAGCCGCGAAGCCTTCGGCTCACTTCGCACATGGTGTTATGTGCCCACTGATGTCCTACACGCAGACATCAGCATGCGCATTAAAGGGATTCCTGTCTCGGCGAGACCAAAAGAGCTGCCTCACTGAGACGGGAATCCCTTTAATGCGCTCGCTGATGTCCACATGCAGGACATCAGTGGGCGCATAATACCATTTGTGAAGTGAGCCGAAGGCTTCGTGGCTCACTTCGTACAATTGTGAATTAGGCCCTCAGAAGTAAATTAATCTGCTTCTGTGCCAGTGGGTATACTGTGCTAAACTCTGAAATATAGGAAGGGATTATTGCTACAAATTCTAAATATGTTGCAAAAAATTATCATGATATCATTTCTGTATTAATCTTTATAAGAAGTACGACTTATTCAGTTCCCAAAAAACTAGCAAGCAACAAATTAAAGAGGGATGTGCACCACTATTCAATTCGTATAGACAATTTTAAGAGAAGAAAAATAAATTAATTGAATCTTAAAAGTGGAAATAAAGTCTTCATTTTCTTTCAGTAGCTAAAGTAAAACATTTTTATAATGTCTCTTCAATAAAAAAAAATGTACCTGGCCAAGGAATTTTATTTTTTTCACTTTATTGTTTACATCATCCTGCAAGTACTAAACTTGGTAGTCCAATTTGGGGAGAGGTAGAAGGTCTTTCACTGATGTCAGCACTGATCACAACACATCTCCTGAACAGAAGACTTCTTGAACAAATAATGCAGCCAGCTGTACTAAGCATTTTGTATTGGGCATTATGTGGGGCATTGCTGTGCTGTACTGGGCATTATGTGGGGCATTGTTGCACCTTACTATATCTGACATTATGTGGGGCATTGCTGCGCTGTACTGGACATTATGCGAGGGCATTGCAGTGCTGTACTGAACATTATGCGAGGGCATTGCAGTGCTGTACTGGGCGTTATGTTGGGGCATTGCTGCACCTTACTATATCTGACATTATGCGAGGGCATTGCTGCACTGTACTGGGCGTTATGTTGGGGCAATGCTTCACTTGATTGGGTACTTCTGCTGGCACTTGATTAGATTTGACTTCTGAAGCACTGCTGAATTGCAGTAAACATGTCTATAAGGCACTGCTCTATATGGCATATGCAGTGCCGGCTCTGCCATTAGGCAGAGTAGGCAAATGCTAGGGGCGCCGCCT
>WMED01009872.1:0-16081 GCA_019650415.1 Pipa parva | reverse complement strand
CTTATACAATGGACACTTATACAATCCTTTGTCCAATGACTTATACAATGGACACTTATAAAATCTTATATACAATGACTTTTACAATGGACACTTATACAATCCTATATACAATGACTTATACAATGGACACTTATACAATCCTTTGTCCAATGACTTATACAATGGACACTTATACAATCCTATATACAATGGTTTATACAATGGACACTTATACAATCCTATATACAATGACTTATACATTGGACACTTATACAATCCTATGTACAATGACTTATACAATGGATACATATAATCATATATACAGACACTTATCAAATGCAAACTTCTATATCCCTATAGACAGATAACTTTACAGACAAACATTCAATGTATACAAGTGTTTTACTAAACATTTAAAGACAAGCTGAAAAATCTTGTACCTCACAGGGTGTATTTTCCTATCAATTTCCTCTAAATCGAAATGCAAGTGAAGATGTTTGGTAAGTAAAAGACAGCTACAAACTACGCTGCCTTCCTTTGTCACGCAGTGTCAGCAGTCAGTAGATTGAAATGCACAGGGGTGCCGCTGGAGAATAAATGAACAGTCTGATCTTTTACTCTGTCAGGTCATTCAACCATTTGTGAGCTAGGCCTAGCATCTTAGTATAAGGTAAAGGATTGTCCCTCTATTTGTCTTGGAAATGAACAAGATAAAAAGCAAACTACGTAAAACTTACACAACAAACACATCAAAGTCTGGACAGATGATTTAAAATTTACACACATTCATTACTTCCCTAAATTCATGTATTCATCACAAATATCGTTATTGTCTGCCATATGGTGAATATGCAACAAATTCAACAGCTTAGAACAGATGTAATAGATGCAAGGAGGAGAGATTAGACATGGACTTGGATAGGAGAAAGCTAGGAGTATCACTGGATGACACTACACCTCCCATGCTGCCCCCACCAACAGTAGTGGGAGCAGTGCAGAGGTTGTGGCTCTGGGGCCCTGATTGTACTGCATGAAGCTTTTTTTTGCTGGTCCGGTGTTCACCAATATCGAAACATATCAAGCCATTTTATACTTATTTACTAATACAAGTATTCGCCTGGTCAAAGGTGGCAAAAACCCATTATTCCCTATGGAGATGGGGCACAGTCCCTGGTGGAAAAATCGACAATATTGATATTAAAGGGCTCCATTGAAAGTAATGTATATTGTAGTAGTATTAACGCTTCAGCATTTATCAATATTGATTCTTTTAGGAGAAAGTGCAAATGCGTCTGAAAAAATGGCGAAAAAACGGTGAAAAAAACAGAGAATTACTTTAGTAAATAACTCCCTAATTAAAGTGCTAGCTGCTCATGATGTCAGCTGTACAGTTTCCCCTGAGAATTAAAAGAGGTCGAAAAAAAAGTCTGGCAAATAGCAACAGAGCCAAATGCAGTGTTAAGAGATACGGCAGTAAAAAGGTTAAATAGGCAAAGTGGATTAAAAATAAAAAAGTACTGTAAACTCCATTTATATCCCCCTATTAGACATTTCAGCCATATATACAGTATATACAGTATACTGTATGTTTGTGTGTGTCTGGATGCACCACAACAGATGCACTGCTTTGAAGGACTGCTACATTGTGCTGTTTCCAAGGATATGACCTTGTCTAAAGTAGATGCTGTTTAATACAGCATTATTATAATATTATAATAATACAGTATATTATGAGTATTTTAAATTGCAATTGCCTGCTTCCTGTTTCAAGCACTGGGACCAAACATTTACCAGGCCACACTGATAAAAACAATAGTTTTAATTAACTTTTAGGGCTTTGGGGTTGTATCGTCATCTTATAATATAATAGCATAGTAATAATAACACTAATCATTTTTATCTCAGACAAAGAGTGAGACAGATCCTGATGTGTTGGTGATTAAAGGAGACCTAAAGTGAAAAAATAAAAAGCAACAGTTAAAATACTTACCTTATACAGAGCCGGTTGATTACAGTCACAGCATGGGCTGTGCTGTAATTAGCCGGCTCATGATGCTTCCCCTGGTGCTTAATGCACAGCGCCCTGCCTAACACAGAAGCCAGCGCGCAGCTCCTTCTTCTCCTTCCCTCAAACATCATCACACTCATTGTGGGGAGCGTTCTCATTGGCCCCCGCAATAACTGTGATGATGTTTTAGCCCTGAAATACCCGTGGTGTAACAGGGTGGGAGGAGCTGCGGTGCTGGCTACCAGTCAGCCAGCGCTGTGAAGAAGCATCAGGGGAAGCATCGGGAGCCGGATAATTACAGCACAGCTCAAGCTCATGTTGTTCTGTATAATGTAAGTACTTTAACTTTCCTTTTTTTATTTTTTCACTTTAGTTCACCTTTAAAGCAAACACCCTCTATGTAACCACAATATTATTATGTTCATGAATAAAATACTTTACAAAATATTACACATTTATTTGAGGCACAATCAAAACCTTTTTTACCATAGAATCACTTTTTAAGCATGTTAATAGCAGTAACACAATGGGATGAACTGTTGGTAGATTTATGCATTCTCTGCCTGCCATGCGTAGTTCTGTCTATTGTGTATACAGAATGTCAGTTTGAAATGAAGTGAAGAAGCACTATGAGTACACTTCCCTCTGTAACATGTGACTAGAAGCAACAGGAGTACACTTCCCTCTGTAACATGTGACTAGAAGCACCAGGAGTACACTTCCCTCTGTAACATGTGACTAGAAGCACCAGGAGTACACTTCCCTCTGTAACATGTGACTAGAAGCACCAGGAGTACTCTTCTCTCTGTAACATGTGACTAGAAGCACCAGGAGTACTCTTCACTCTGTAACATTTGACTAGAAGCACCAGGAGTACACTTGACTCTGTAACATATGACTAGAAGCACCAGGAGTACACTTGACTCTGTCATGTATGGCCAGGAGTACACATATGACTATTATATGATCAAACACTAGTCATATTGTTATTCATATATTTCAGTAGAAGCTTTAATGGTGCTCTCTAGTCGCAGTTTGCTACAATGTAAACATACTGTATAAGGAAGGCATAACCAAGTGGGTATGGACCCCAGTTAAGTATTTTCACAGGTCACCCTCCACCCACAGTGCCATCTCCCACCTCTGGTGAGAAAATAAAATTGCTTACCAGACCGTGGCAGACTAAGAATCTTTATGATAGTGTTGAGTAGGTGCTTACCATTTGTATCTGTAAGCAGTGACTATACACTAAGGAGCAGCTAATCTGGTGATAAAACAAATAGTATGTAACAGGCCATTAGTAAAGTATTGCAGAGAACTGAGAGTACTGGAGGCTCCAGGAAGAAAACCATTTTTGTTACCTTTAGTCTCCCTGCATTAGCTTTTTCCTATCTTGTCCTCACCTCTTCCTCTCTCTCTCTCTGATACCTTCTCATCTTCTCTCTCCGATACCTTCTCATCCTCACAGACCTCTCCAATCCCTCCCTCTTTAATCTATCTTTCAACCCCTCTTTAATAACTTTTTCCATTATTTGGAACTCTTCCCCTTTAAACCTTTTCTCACATTGTCTGAAATCCTTCCTGTGACTTAAGGTTCTTAAAATATGCTCTGCAGATTGTTCTACTTTCCTTTACCTAAGAACCACCTAACGCAGTGACAGTGAAGTTATTAGACGCATCACTCACCAGTGCCTTCCCCGAAGTGCAATTGCTGATGAGTGACATCATACTGTCTGCGTCAGGGGAGGAGTGTGCCTGCATTGGGGAAGGAGCACTCCTTCAGTGTAGGCTGCGGATTCTACCTGAAAGCTGTCAAGTCGGGTCTGCAGCCTGCACTGAAGGCAGCAGTGGCGACAGTGCGCATGGCCTCTCTGGCACATGTGCCATAGGTTCGCCATCACAGACCTAGTGGCTATGTAGGTACATGTCCATGTACTGCCTAGTAGCTATATAGGTGTATGTCCATACACCACCTACTGACTATGTAGGTGTACGTCCACGTCTCTAGACTGGTGCGTGTTCAAATGGAAGCGCACATGGAATGGAATGAAGATGTTTATCTTGTGTATTATTGAATACCTGCTATAAAAGGTGTTACTCATAGTTTATATCTAGTCTAGAGTTTATAGAGTTTACTTAATGGCATTGTATATATTTATTTATGAAGCTGATATGCAGAGCTGAACAACTTAATGTTATATGCCAACCTGATGTTGTGCAAGAATCATCATAATTGAGAAGTGGTATAAAAAGCAAATGGGTTGGAAGCAAGATGCATTGCTTTAGACGAGGCAAAACAGGTCCTGTACTCTTGCAGAAGCTACAAGGCAACATGGAAATAATGTTAATAATGCTGTGACCCATGGCCCATGGAGGATGTTGGCAGTTGTAGACTATCTAGATCATTAATTTAGACAGTTAATATCTGCCTTTCAGGAGAACCAGAGGGAATCTTATAGATTAGACCTGTCCAGTCAGCACCCTAAATACCTTGTAGGTAAAGGTTCAGAGAATGGGATCCCTTTGTGTACATTTCTAATAAAGAGCCAAGAGCAGATGGCCTCATTCTGAGCCTATGATACCACCATTGCCTTTTGTTCTATACTGTGTAATAAATTATCCTCATCATTGTATTTCTTAAAAGAATATTAAAATAATAAATGCCATTGCCACGTAGAAAGACCATAGTGAGGTTAAGACTCCATGTTTCACATAAGAATGCTATCCTTATCACTCGGTTAATATCGATCCCAAGTAAAAATATTTTCAGGTTGGCTTCACATCAAGCAATGATTCATGCATGATGGTACTGGGGCATCCACACTACATTGTATTTGACTAGCATCAGTTATGTTAAAAACAAAATGATGGCATTAATGGGAAAAAACTCCTATAGACACATTTTCCAGGAAACTATTTCTCCATATGACATACCCAGTTCCACCATCCTATAATGTAAAGGGCTATGATCTTCTAAGATGACTGCCTTATGTTGCCCTATGACACAGTGGAGGTTAGTGCACAATGTAACACCAGCCTTAGAATCAGACTTTAGCAAATGTAGATACCTAAATGTATGTGCAGTCCAGGTTTGCTTGGCAGATTCAGTCTCTGCTAAATACATACACGCTCTATTGTCTACATATGAATACTCAAATCACGTTTTATTGCAATTGCAAAGCCTTTTTTGTCACTACAAACAAATACCTTGCAGCTGGGGAAAATCCTGGTTGTCATTTAGTTTCCTTTTTAAATACTGGCATAGCATCAACTTTACAGCAGCCCTTGTATACTAATGCTGATCAGAAGAAGTACAAATGTAGTTTTGACAAGAAGTCCATCTGTTGTTTAGCTGCAAGGCCCAACATCATAAGGACTGTCTTCCTGCAACAGCTGGAAAGGTAGGAGTTTAAGAGCCCTGGGGTACACCCTGATTGCCCTAATAATACTTGTTCTGCTGCATTAAAACCATCCACCAAATCTAGTATTGGCTAAAAGGTACATGAACATTTGTTTGTAAATTCATCAATCTTCAAATTAGATTTATATAGGAGCTTGGGAAACCAAACACACAGAGAGGTAACTCTTGGAATGATTCCTTTTATTTAGCATCTGCATATAGCTTTTATACTTGATCAGTAAGGTAAGCACCAAGAAGGTACAGTTCCAATGGGGAATACACAAGGGTCCCCTCTTGCCATTTGTTGTTAGTAGAAACATACAATGTTTGGTTATGCACATACATGGATTACAATATCTGACTAATTAAAGAGGCAGGGGTTTGGGGGGGGTGATTTTTTGTAGATAATGCAACTATACAAGGTCTTCAAGGTCTCGTCGTAATGCCCAGTTTCTGCTATATTTACAAGTTTCTGTGCTCTAGACTTAATGCCCAAATATTACTAGAACAAAATATACTTTTTAAAGCTGAATATAGTGAAATAAAACACAAAACTGATGACAGTAGAATAACATGACCGAAACCAAAAATTCCAACCACCACATGGACTACCAACATTTTTATCATAGAAACACGTTGTTATTTAATACAAAAGGACAATTGCATGTAATCGATCAGCACAGTCATACTTAGATTGACATCCAAAAACTGGTTTTTCATTAATTACTACCTCCTGTTGCCTTGGTTACTCAGTATGGATGGGTTCCACTTCCCACAATAGATTCTAGGCCAGGTCCTAACAGTAATGAAAAAATCTATCTTGGATTCAAAACACATATGTAGCACTAAAGTTAGCATTAATAATCTGAGGAAAGAACATTTTAGTTACCAGCCATTCCTAAAAAGCAGTGTACAGGTTTTCTTTTGGTCAGAGTGTATTGTTGCATAACTTTATTTTATAGTAGCATTAGCCAGGACATTCATTTGCGATATGTACATGCTCAGACGTCTCTCACATTAACTGACCCAGAAGTTCCCAGCCACCTGCATGAAGACCATTCGCTGGGAGCTGAAACTTCTAAAGAACAGAACACATATAGTGCTGCTTCCATTGGGAGTGTGGTATAACTACCTAATCTATTGTTCAATGATTTGTGACTAACAAGGCTGTAACTTGTACTGATCTGGATCTAACTTATAGCCACTACTGATACACTGATACACCATCAACAAAACCCAATTCCCCCAGTGTATGCCTATACAATGTGCTCAACCACCTTTTTCATCCGTTCTAGATCAGCAGATGAGATTGATGACATCATAGTCGTAAAATACTGAAGAGACAAGAGACCATTTTTCGACTAACAAAACATGATTATCTAACTAGGGTTTGGTAGAAATTATTCAGCTTAAGCCATGGCACTCAATGAAAAATGCAAATGTAGCAAGAAGCATCAGAATTTCACTCAATGTATAAGTGACATTCACAATGCACTATGGTTGGACACCAAGAACAAAAGAAATCTTGGTAGGGAGATTTATAGAGAAGAAGGTACATTATGGTAATTTACAGAAATGTTGACCTCAAGATGTAATATAAGAAGTTGTCCTGAAACACTCATGTCTAAAAATAGGGGAATCTGAGAAACTAACATATTATTATTATTATTGTCCTTTATATAAAGTGACGTCTTCTTCATTGCCCCAACTATTATGTTCAATTACCCCAACTGTTATGGTTCATTTATATAATGGTGACTAGCTCTTTACACAAAACAGTTAGCCTTTCACCTCCGAACACTTCTTTTGTGAAACCTACTCTCTACTTCCCTAACATAAACACATCCAATAAGGTTAATTTAGTCAAAAGTCAATTAACAGACAAGCACAATTTTCCCTGTGTGAAGAAACTGAAGCAAACCCACACAACCACATGAAGGTCATAAAGATGTGTCAGTTTAAGCGGGGCCTGGTACTGTAGCAATGCTAAACTCAGAACCACAACTGAACCAAATTTCTGATTTAAAACTGCTGCTGCGCTTGCTCCATTTTGGCAAAACTCACAGGAAGAGGAAATGAAGAGGATCAAAGTGCCTTTCAAGATAAGAAAACATTGGAAAATTATAGAGAGCAGGGACAGAGCAGGAGCATAAATCACCGACTGGTCAGTATTCCCCCCCCCCTTGATAATCACCCGTTGACTTGACAAGCTTATAGTTCTCCTTGAAGATTGCTGGGATTGTATATAAACATGTATGAAGATGTGAGTTTGTTTAACATTGGATCAAAGCACTGAGGACTTGGTTTAGAAAGCTCAATCTATAATGCAAATCATTTAAAATCCATTTGTGCACACTGTGGGTCAGATAGTCATACTTTGATAGTATAAGGCTCTGAACTCTTGCTGGTAAGTAAAAATGACATCTAGAGAGATAAATCCATTATATCCTGACATAAATGTATGTTCTGAATGCCAGAAATAATTTTCAAACACTCACATATATTTACAGACTCTGGTGGTTGATGGCTGTCGTAACACATAAACTGCAGAGGACAATACAGATGTTCTTGAAAATAAGTCAATTTTTTTTTTTTCATGAGAATGAAAGTGCATTTGAACTGCTGTGAACAGCCTCTGAGATTAATCAGCAAAATGGAGAACAAGTGAAGGCTTAGGATGAAATGATAAACAAGCAAATAATATACAGAAGAATGATGTGATTAGTTGTTTCTAATGGAAAAACATGATATTCATGCATACAGACAGGTGCATGGAAATCTCTGACAAAAAATAATGGTGTTCAAAGGATGGTGGGTGATACAGGGAGAAAGATTCATCAGGCTAATCAAGATAGACTACTCCACTTACACAAAGTGATTCAGTCAGCAGGAACTGGTCTAATTTCTATTCTATATGTGAGCCATGAATATTTATGACACCAGTTCCACACATACAGGCATACTTCTGTGTTGCTGGTTTCTAGAACCAGTAGCTCCAGAAAAAAGGAAAAAAAAATCTCTTTAGGATTAGCATGGCAGTTATTCCTACATACTACTGGTAAAAGTTGTATATTTAAAGGGGAACTATAGTCAAATTACATATTTACATATGCAGTAGTATACCTTAGTGAAAAGTGTTTCTCCCCAGTATTTGTTTCATGTGATGCAGAATAATTAATTAAGTTGCACTGATAAACTCATGTACCAGGTAATGTGTGTGTGACACGTACTGGTCAGTTGCTGCCCTACTTACTACTTAGCACGTGTGCACAAGTCAGCTTTCCCTCTGTAATCTCCTGCATTCCAACTTAATTTATGCAGCTAAAAGGTCAGCACACTGCTTAACCAATAGCAGTCAGGCAGCTTTTTCTTCTCATGTTGCCTGACTTGCAGAACTGAAAGAGGAGGGGGAGCAAGGGGAAGAAAATGTCAGGAAAACTAATTAAGGAAAACAAACTGTAAATATTATTTCTTCCCTAAATGTTTTTTTTAACTATTTGTGTCAGCAAATAGCTTAGTATAAAGGAGTTTTATATGTATGTGTGCAGTTATATCAACACTATAGTGCCCCTTTAAAGGAGAATTCCTGATTTGTATCAATCATTTGTTTTTCTTCCTTGTGGTTGCAGACATCTTTTATCTGTTTAGTAAAAATAATCCACCTAGTCTTGTTTTTCCTAATGGAACTTAACATATTCATGAATTGATACAAAAAGCCCAATTTGGCTACAAGCAACAGAAAGAAAGAGCCAAAATAAATCAATAAAAAACAATTTTTGCACAGTGTAAGATAACAGCTTATTGGTGGGCCTTAGTTGGCTGCTAAAGAAGAACTAAAGCCTACAATCACATTTGTTGTTTTAGCCTATGTTCCAGTAACACAATCTTAACCCACAATCTTTTCCTGTAAAACCCTAGTCATTGGAGATCAACTTGGTGGGATGTTTGTGCCAAGGTACTCAAGTGGATGAAGGGTTCATCCACAGTCAACAAAAGCTGTTATAGAAAAACAGAATGCATAGACTGGAATCCCCATACACCCCCTGGGTTGGGTGACCTACTGAATTTGGGGGCTGTCTATGTAAGCTAGATTAATTTGGCTAAATGTTATGGCTGGAAATTACTGCTTCTCTCTCCTCCTTCACAGCCTGTTAAGCTGTCTCAACTGGAAATATATCACCATTACAATTTATTTGTAATGTTCCTACTGTAGTATTATTTGATTAGAGGGATGAGCGATGATGAAGCTGTGGATAGATTTGTCGAACAGGCAGCCTGCTATGGATGCATTCACATGCGTAATGTGGTGAAGATAGTCAAATAGAAGTAGGATGCAAAGTCATGCAGAGTGATGTGAATTCCCCCACTGAAGTGCAGTGTCATCATCCTCACCATATCCCACTAACTGTATACAGGTAGTCCTCTGGTTACGATGTCTCAAGTTACGTCGTTTCGTGGTTACGACGCTTTATACGATGCCTCACTGTACCTGGTTACATGAGGAAAATGAGTCTCCTGCATGCCATAACACCCTTCACCTAAGTGTTTGCAGTACAGTACTGTACTGTTATTATGTTACAGAACTGTATGAACTTATGGTCCAACACGTCGAAATTTGGTTTACGATGCCGCGTAAGAACGGATCAACGTCGATATCAAGGACTACCTGTATAAGTGAATAATACATTTATTACTATGTCACCTTGTCCCTAGTTCATGTTTAGTAGTATACTAATTTAGTCACAGACGCCATTGTTACTTTTGAATGAATAGTCTCCTTACACTACACAGAAGCCCTGCCATCAACCCCCCAATTTGCCACTGTGATGTGGCAAAATCAAAGAGGTGAATTTGGAGCATTACGCCTAGTGGAATTCAAGATTTCAACAGTCTCCATGCTTGGTTGAAGCACCTGTACTCTGTAAGATCACGACTATCGTAGTCGCCCGATTTAGATGCCAGTTTGCTACATCGCAGAGTTTGATCAATAAGGGAACATAAGGAAATGGTGAATTCAGAGCTATACGTGACAATTCTGCCTTTAGTCAATAAGGCTCTGAGTACAGAATATCTTAAAAAGTCTAAGAAAATGAGCAAAATATTTTTTTAATTACTATATATTAAAAAAGGTCACTGTATGGCCTTCTAGATCAACATGAATGTTACTGGGCTATAAAATCTTACAATCTAAACATACCGTAAGTCTTTCCCACTCTCCCCTTTTGTATCCATGTTAACTTTTGTGTACAGTACTATATCTTATTTTGTTTAGCAGCTGAACTTGCCAATGCAGTCTAATATTTCTCTAGCACTAACACACATCAATCACTCTTTAGCAGCAAGTGTAGCTGGGAAATTTTCGGGAGGGTGCAGACGGGGGACATGTTTTAGAACCTGTTATAATTATAACCAGCTTCCACCGGCTCTTGTTAGAGACTCATGTACCATCCTCACAATTTGTATGCCGCTCACTCCCATCTCTGCCTTGTTGAGAAAAGAAGAAATGTCAAAAGCACTTAATCTAGCAAAAGTCAGTCTTATTAAAGGGAAGATATATCTAAAGTAACCTTTTTTGAATCCCACCTAAATGATCCCCTTGGAATTTCAGCAATGTGTTTAGACGCATAATTACGGGTTGCTGCAGTAGTGGCTACTCTGGGTCCCGAGGACCTGGGAACATAAATTTTATCTTGCATAAAAAAGAAAACAGAAACTGCAGTATGATATGGTTAGCAAATAATTCTGTAGGCTGGGCCTATAGCAGGGCACCAGGCTTATCACCTTGACATGCCAATCCAAATGCTATTCTTTATTTTTTCTGGTATTACTGGCCCTTTAACAGATTATACTGTCATCACAGCAAAACACCAAAGAACATACTAGTGAAATGGGACCTAGTAGCAGAGGATTACCCATGAGCCCTTACACAGAACCCTTATGGGCCATTTTGGCTCCATGCTGCCCCCACACAAAAGCTCGTTGTTAATTATTGGGTGGTGGTGGTTGTTATCGGTTCATATTTTTTTACTGGAGTCCATTAGATTTTTATGTTTCTGTGTCAACCCCACTTTGTGTCTACCTCAGAGTGATATCTAAAGAAAACCTCGGTCCCGAAGGTACTGATAAATGGCTGCAATATTATTAGTATTCTGCTGCCAACACCTTCTATGCCAACTGGGTAAAGTGCCACTCCTCCTGCAGAGAGGGAATAGGTCCAACTTTTTTGTTGTTGCTCAACTGCCTCAATGACAGATTTAGGGGGTTATTCTCTAAAATCCGTATTGCTACGTAAAGGTGTGAATTCGCCAGCTAAAGACAGTCGCAATAGACTGTTACTGTTGCCGTCACGTCTTTATAATGAGAATATTGTAGCAATCGGGACTTTACTATGGAAACATTGTCACAGCCTCGACTTTAACAATTTGTTGCAGTTGCGACTTTACAATGGGAGAATTGTCGCAGTTGTGGATTTGCTATGGGAATCCGCTGTCTGAGAATTGACAGTCGCATTTGGACTTTAGAGAATAACCCCCTCAGCCTAAAATTAGTGTTGTGTAACCCATCGTTTCTTTCTACACCACACAAACAGAGCATTCTGCCTCTGTAAATCACCATCCTTTGAGATTAGAAGCAATAAGACAGCTGTTTGCTGCTCAACTTGCCCCAAGGGACACTACAAACTTTTATTTCTCCATTCAGAAACCTGTTTACACCACCTGCTGTCCACAAGATTTTTGTGCTTGGCTTCGAAGAAGCAATACTGTCTTACTGAAAAACACACAGAGGAGTTCATGTGGACATATCCCATTGAAGCCATTTAATATCAATAACACCATAAACGAGTTGGTAATTATTTACATGCAGTAACTGTAAAATTATCATCCAAAGTTTAATTCTTGAATTGTTTATTGCTGTTGTGTTTTATCTCCCACTTATGTTCCACTGGAAACAAAAGGACAGATGGATGCAACCAACACAGAGGAAAAACAAATCAAACCCCAATCAGGAATTTAACTTCCAATATATAATTTTTTTATTCACAAGTACAAGACAGAAACAACTGCCATTCTGAACCAAATGGGATTTTTTTTTTCTCTTAAATTTGTCAAAGGACAATTTATCATAGATCCCTAAAGTAGAAGCATTTCACAAGATTCAAATGTTCCAAGGGGAACTATAGTCTTAGCATTTGTAAAGGCGGGTTAAACAGCTCACCACTCGGGAGAGCAATAACACAGGGGTTGTTTCCCATTCACTTCCCAATACTATGTCCCTCTTACCCCCAAACTGCAGTTGAAAGGTGGTGAAGGTTTGACAAGGAGTGGATAATATCAGAATATTTAATAACTCAGAAGACAATACCAGGAACACTAAAACAAAAAAAATATATATACATCAATAAATTAGACAAATGTTAGTTTTAGCTGGCCTATTGCAAATTAAGACATAAAAACAATATTAACATACAGTATAGTTACCCTTTAATAGAACCTTGTAATGATCCTTAACCCTTATATGATCTGGTTCCACTGCTGAATGCCTTCTCAGCATTCCGCATGCAGAAGTCTGCTTTTATAGAACTTACATGTTGTCACAGCTTATTCTTTCTGCAAATTGTAATGTATGGTTCATTTTACCAAAAAGAGATCAAATAAGCATTCATTGTACTAATTCATTACTTACACTTAGACTGTTTCAGAATTATTTAATTAATAGCTTCCTTAATTAAAAGGAAAGTTGCAGGTAGCTTAGAGTGTTGCAAGACATTGCAAGGCTGCTAATGGAATTTATACTGAAACATTTTCCAACAACAGAAGAATTAGTCATCACTTGGGCTGAGCCTTTGATGGTTCCACCTCCCCTGCTGCATAATCCCATAGGCCCCTCCAGGCTCTCTCTTATCACAGCTTCTCTCTCTTCTAGCCAAGAGGGAAGCAATGAGTATGCTGTGTATACAATGACAGCTCTCTGTTGTTTACTGGATAGGATCGGAAATCTAGCAACACCTGACAATGCAATGACATCAAAAGGTCCTTGGCTCTCCATAGAACCTCAGTATAGATGACAGAAAGGCTTTCCTATCTCACTGCAGATATGGTTAAGTTGAGACTGTAATACACACTGGGAATACAAATTGCTCATGTCATGGGGAAATGAAGAAGCAGGGCCACCTTAAAGTTTGACATGATCGGTTTTGTTGACAACAAATAATGCTTCAACAAAAAAAGTCAGTGTTTACATTAGAAAAGCCAAATATTAGGGAAAAGCAGACAGTATGTCACTCGGTAAATAAAAGATAAGTGAGCTACTAAATATAATGGAAGGTGATTGCAAATGTACATTGTATCAGGACAAGATATATTGCTTATTTTTCTCATCTCTAAAGAATGCTTTCAGCCTTTATAAATGTTGCTCTGGATTGAGGAGATGTTGTACCACAGTTAAAAGATAATATATCTTTCATAGCAATTTTCTGGGAGGGAGAGAAATTGTGGTAGCTTTTGTGTATGCCTGGAACTGCGTTCCTATTGTCACCTTTGTAGCATGATTGAAGCTAACAGTTCTAAATGCACAATGTGTTGCACTGGTTATAAAACGAATTAAGAAGCTATGTTATCTAAGATTGCTTATTTAAAGGGTTATGGGTAAATCCATGTACCAGTTAACCTTAACTCGGTAGTGTATCCAGGTGTGCTTGTACTGTATGTCAACTGCTCTGAATATACAAAAATACTCACAGCACCTTACGGATAAAAGATATGTTTACAGGAGTGAGTCTGAGCAGGGCCCCAGCCAAGCCACACAATTCCAAGACAAATCCAAAAACACTCCAAGCTGCTCAGTTGTATATTAGAAGGGGATAAACCCCATTTATTGCAGAGTGGTAAAAAAATCCCATAATGTTTCGGGTGGCCACACTCCCCGTTATCAGATGTGAACTGCTTTCAGTAGCCTTTATTGTATAGAGCAGGGGCAGGGTGGAGAAGTCCCAGGTACTGAAGGAGCCCCTACCTGCTTAGCCACTAGTATGGTACAAGAAGACGTTGAGGCATTAGTATGCACCTTACATTATAGCCACACTTCACATGCAGCTCTCAGGATAACTGTGGATGTATACATTCCAGGGGATCAGTGTCAGGCTGGCACCACCCAGCAGCCCAGCCCAGTAGTGCTTACATTTTCCTTCCTCTGATGCATGGGTGCGTGCAGGGCTTCCTCAGTCCAACATTGCTGTGGATTATCCAGACATCATTTCCTACTTTCAGCAGGTGCCACCATGGGGATATGACCCTAATTATAGTCATCGTAGGGGTAAGGGCTATACTTCTTTTACTTCTTGCTCACTGAGCAGTAGGTCCCTCATGGATGCAAACCCTTCAAAAAAAATTTTGTACTGAAATATTTCAAAATATTTCAAAGAGAACAATAGGCTTGTTATGTCAGGGGTGATTCTCAAGGCAGAGAGGGTGACTGAAATTCCAGCCATACCCCTGTTCTCTCTTATTTGCTGATTTCTCCTTGTCTTGACACGTGTCACAATCCTCCTCACTTCCTCTGAGTTTTGCCAAATAGAGCAAGCGCAGTAGTAGTTTTCTTTAAAGCCATCTAATATTTTTACTGATATTTTTTCAAAGTTGTACAATTATTTTCAAAGAATATAAATTTGCAGATGTTTTAAGAGCCACAGGGGGTTAAGGAAATCTAAGTAAGTTATTTACCATGCAACACAGTCCCACAGACACTGTGAGCAACATGTTGTATGTAATTAACAGTTCAAAACCAAGTGTCACATTTGTTTAATGATTTAAACTTTTTTTTTCTTACCAAAAACATGAAAATGTGGCCTTGTTTTTACAAACGGTCGATAACTTTACTTAACATGCTAACTTCTTCAGGTGTCAGTATGAACTGTTCCTCTACGCGTTTTGCCGTTAAACCCAGTGCATGGCTTCTTCAGGAGAAAAATTCTTTGCAAGCGACTGCGTTTAATGGCGAAACGCATAGAGGAACAGTTCATAATGACACCTGTGGAGTTTTTATCTCCTTTTGCATATCAATATGTACCTTTATTCATCAGTTTTTCTGAGCATAACTTTTGGTTATTTTTAACAGCAATAAATAATAGTTTACACTATGAAGGTTTTTTATGTTTTGTTTGGCTGAGAAACCTGCATTTACCTGATATAACCAAGTGGAAATGTGAAGGTCCATTTCAAATTTCCAGAACCTATACACGTGCTATTGAAGCAAGATGTTTCCAGTGGACTTTTGATTCCCAATGACCTGTATGCTGAATGGTTTTATAAGTGTTTCTCTGCATGTTATTGCTTCTGGTAATGAGGTGGTGGTGGGGTGTGGATTTCATTGTTTTTTGCAGTATTTCTTATATTGCTTTCCACGCTTCACTATCACTAATCTATTTGGTTATTTGGTACTAGTATCTCACTTATTGATTTTTACTCTTTGGATAAAGGCACTATTAGTGCAATTTTGTGCGCTTTTTTGCAGTTTCATGTATACTCGTTGTCTTTCAATTAGGAGTGGGAGATATTGCCTTTTTTAAAAAAGCAGCACTTCATTCAACTGATCTACACCTTTGGACTTTGTGTTTGGACTTTTGCTTTTTAAGAAAATGATTTTTTTGGTGTTTTCATTTTTGTTCTTTCACCAGCACTTCTTCATTTTAGTTC
>WMED01009870.1:0-15666 GCA_019650415.1 Pipa parva | reverse complement strand
GGGGGCTGTTCACTTCTCAGCTACTTCTCTTCCCATGTGTAGGTAGATATAACACTATACTGCCATTGTACATGATGCCTCAGAGACTGGGCTCTGCTCCCCCCCAGTACACACAAGTCTTCATAGTCTCATTTCCCCCCCCCCCAGTTGGACGATGGTGATAATGTTTGGCGGTATTGTTCCAGGGCATCCTGGGAGTTGTAGTTTTTTTTCGCGGTGGGGGTGTTTGTTGCAGCCAGAAATAATTGCTTCTTGCTGTGTCATTGAGATGTTTGGCTTTATAAAGTGTTATGTAATGAGTTGTGATTTGTGCAGTCCTGTTAATGTATGTATAATTTTATTTATAAAGCGCCACAAATTTACGCAGCGCTGTACAATTCAGTGAAACAAGTACAATACGGACAAGGGAAAAGTGCATTAAACAATACAAGTAAAATATAACAAGGGTACATCAAATTAAGTGCTAGGTAGTGATTAACACAAGAGGTTGGAGGTCCCTGCCCCAAGAAGCTTACAATCTAAGTGGGAGGAAGATTTACATACACAGATAGGGACAATAAGAGCTGTGGAGTCATAGGTCCATAAATACAAATAAATAGATATAAATAAATACAGTGAATAAATAGATAAATATAATAGATATATACAGATATTAAATATAAAATCAGTGATAAGAATCAGTGCTAGTGCTCTGACAGATAGGATTTCAATTTGGTTTTGAAGGTGGAGAGGGAATGTACCTGTCTGAGACAAAGGGGTAAAGAATTAGGGCAGTATTAGTACGAGGTATGCAAATCCTTGGTAAAGTTTATTCCCATAACTGTCATTGGGGTTGAAATGTCTGTTATTCCATTGAGAGATAAGTGCTGTTAAGAGGGAGGTACTGGAGTTGGGAGGGTTTCAGTGCAGCATTATAGCACATTATAAAATGATTGTTACATACGGATCTTGTTTGACGTTTATTAATAGCTGGTAAACTTGTTATACATTTTATTACAATATTTGAAGGCACCAAGTCTTGTCTGGGTATGGTGTATTGATTTATCAATTGAAAGCGCTTCCTGTAACAGTTGATGGGGCTTTTTCAGCTGTTTTTAATTAGGCTTATTACTCTCTATAGTGCAAAATAAAGTACTATGCTATGTGATAACTATTTTTCTAGCTCAGCTGGAAAGCAGCCAGTGTGGTTCTGACCTTGTGCAGGAGATCAGATCTCTGCTATCAGCACATGATAAAGAACACTGAGCTAATGTCTAAAACCCATTTTAGGGTTAGAGCAATATCGAATGAAACTTTTGGCTTAGGACAAAAATTAATTTCAGCGGTTTACAGTGGGGCAGATTAAATTCCATCTTAACTACCCAAAGTAGTTTGCAAGTTGTGAAGTGGTATTGTCTTAGTGGACATTTAAAGGACAGCTCTGTGCTCAATCTTCTAGGAGTGATTCTGAAAAGGGATGGGTGCTGATGTACTCATCGGTGTGCATTTTTGCTACAGCACTGCCTCCTGCTTGCTTTGATGCCAGTGTCCTTGCGCACCTGCTTAAGGCAATGGAGGAGCACACTGGGGAGTATTTCCAAGTCTCCTTCACCTGAAGTAGAATAAGCGTGGAATTCTCCTTTAAATCAGACAAATGTAGGTAGTTTTGCAACTTTACTGATGTACATTTAACAGCCTCAGTGCCATTTTACTTTTCAGTAGCTACATCATTGATCTAGACCAGAATTTACACGTCTTCACATTACCATTTCCAACTTCTCAATTATACATTTTTGAAATGTGCAGAAAGTGGTTTTAGATGCTGTACCTTTCCTTGATTGGTTACAATCTGGCATTATTGCCTTTTGATGAAAGGAAGAATTACACACCAGGTCAGAGAATACCAGATATTACATTTATTGATAGTTACTTAGGTTAAAAATGTCTTTCAGGAACTAGCTCAGTGTTTTTTCCATTCACAGAGTATACTGTAATTATATAAATTATGGCATTATTTATTGTGATACTGACACCTTTGAGGACTCCATTTTAAAGAGCTTTGAAAGTTACCTATAAGACTTATTTGTCCAGTGGTTTCTGTAATGTAAAACATGACTGATTTTGGTCATGATGTTTTGAAATGACAACTTTTTTTAGGCTGTCTGTGGCTAGGTGAAGTTATCTTTCACAGCATGTGTATTTTAGTGTCCAAATCGAAGGCAATACTAATACTTTTTAACCTCCATTGGGTATATTTTAGGTATTTTAGAGGTAATTTTGCAAGATGAAGTAAGTAGTAAGACAGCTCAAACTAATTTGGCTAAATTACCCCTTTAACAAGAGACAATCTTTCCCATCTTTGATATAGCCAGTTTTTCCAGACTCATCTTTTTCAAGTCATGCCCTGGCATAGAAGCACAAACTAAGCCTTTGTTTGCTTATTTTATTTGCAGACATTTGGCCTTAGGGCTTACTTCCCTGCTTTACTTTTCCTGACAGAACGCTCACAAATTCACAGGAAGTCCCTTCATGTGCATGCCTTTTTCCTGCTTTTTTTTTTTTCTCTAATGCCTGGCATCATCCTGTCTTAAAGGGACACTATAAAGCCTGTAAAAAAAAAAAAAAGTGCTTTATAAATATTTGCCACATAGTTTTAAATAAAAGTGGGAAAAGGACATGTTTGGGGTTAGGGGTTTTGAAGAATAATCATCGCAATAGAAGAAAATACAAGCAGTTAGGGCAGAGTAGCATCAGCTAATCCTATCCCCTCCTGTTACCCCTGTGCAGGCTGTTATGCATGTGCAGAATTTAGATTATTAAGCAGTTTTTCATCTTGAGTTGTTTTATAGGCTGTTTTTCCCCAGTCTTTCAGTCTCTCAGAGGTGCCTTGTTCTAAATTTTCTGAAGAAAATGAAAGTAAATTGTAATCATTTTCAGGAGGGACGACCATGCTCGGTTAGTAAACATAGCCCTTGACTAATGGAGAGAGGGACTTTAACACTTGTACTTAATAGTAAGTGGTCCAAAATTGCTTTATTTTACAGACTTTAGTGTCCCTTTAATCATCTGACACTTTTTCTTTTTTTCTTTCATCAATGCATGTGCCTGGAAATACTGAATGTTTAGAGTGTTGTCAGTGTTAAGAACTGGAACCGTTAGCAGTTGTGGTTCCACTTATCTCTATGGACTCATCCCAGTTTGATGTTTCACGTTAACTCCAGTTGGATCCATTTTTTTTTTTTTTTCTGACTGATTTGCGTGCAAATTGCTCTCCAGACAAAACTAAAGATGAAGCAGGGTTGTTGAAAGAAAATATTATTTTTGTTTTTTCTGTCCTTTGTAGAGTTTCTTCTAATCTTGTAGTCATGACAAAACGAGAGGCTGAGGAGTTGATAGAGATAGAAATCGATGGCACTGAAAAGACAGAATGTACAGAAGAAAGGTAGGTAAAGATTACTGAACACAATTGTCATTCTACTCTGTTATATTTTAAAATGTTGGTAAGTAGAACATATTTACATTTTTCATAAGCTGGCCACACACAGGCTGAGTTTGTGTAGAGACATTGGACCAAGGCGAGAGCTGCATTGTTACTGTTACTTACTGCATTGCACAGTAAGACTTTTATTTTATTTTTTTTGGCATATTGATATTTTTTTTAATTGTTTACTCACGTTGAAAGAACATTTTGACAGGTTCCTGCTGCTTTGGTTGACTGAAGTCTGTCAATATGGTAGAATATTCATCTAAGAATGTGAAAATGTGTACAGTGCATGGTAAGGTTAATGTGGGCCTTCTTTATTTGTTATTGACAAGTAAACCCACTTGCATATGATGGGGGCATCAATGCATATCCTGGTTTTACGATTTGATTGATCCAGTCCAATCAAACGTATTTGTTTTAGATCGAGGAGCTAACACAAATTAATGGTCATCAATCATCTTATCTATTATTAATTATTGGAACACTAAACTTTTTATAGGAGATAAGCAACTGACAGGCTTTTCAGTCATCCTACATATTAAATTGAATAGCATTAGATTATTTTAAATATAACAATCTTAAGAACTAAAATGATTATTAGTCTAGGGCTGATTCTGCATGCGATGTGCTAATGCACTTATCGACTGTGCTCTTAATCCCAGTGATGCCTACTACTGCTTGAATTATCAATTTTTTTTTTTCTTCCACTTCACTGTGATGCGCTTCACTTCCTATTCTACATTGTTGATGCGAGCAAATGCAGATGCAATATCAAATACTGCCCCATCACTTGCTCGCATCAGTGACATAGAAGAGGTACTGAAAGAAAAAACTGCATCTGTAAGTATTTTAGCACATCACATGCAGAATCGCCTCTAGTCTTAAGAGTACCTTAGTCCTTTTAGTTACTATGATATAGTTTTGGTTTAATTTCTTTGCTCCCTTTGTTACAGGAGAACATAAGAACTGTGCACCATGATGTTTTGATGGGTGAACATGTCCTATTATAGGACAGGTATAGAATTGTCTCTATACCAAGAAAAAAAAAAAAAAATTATATATTGTTTTGGGGTCTTGGGTGTCCTTTATATTTTGATTTACTTGTTTTTAGTATCATCGAACACACCTATACCACAGCAGAGTTTGTAAGTCAGTCTATTGACATACATGAGCCAATTGGAAATCTCAGGAAGTTGCTTGAACCCAGGCTACAGTGTTCACTTGAAGCTCATGAAATCTGTCTACAAGACATCCAGGTAAATGTTCTATGAGTGTTTGTAACCATAAGAGTAAACCAGACAAAAAAGAGGTTGCACTGTCAGACCTTTGTTTTCCTTCTCATAGTGCACTGGCTGTCAGATAATACTAAAACACTAATTCTAATGTTGCATTTTTTTAAGCCTGCAAAGGTTAAATTTTCCCACGCTAATTATCTTAATGCAAAGTGCTTCCTTTTCTATGATTAAAAAAAAAAAAGGAAGTAACTACTTTGTTCAGTGTACTGTAAACAGAATACATGTTGTTTATTAGCCCATTCTGAATTTATAATGCAGCTTTTAAAAACTGCATTCATTATTTAAGATGTTTAAGTCATTTTGGTTTGCATCCAACTCCTCTGAAACTGTTTTTTTTTTTTTTTTGTAAATATGGTGTCTTTCGATGAATTACAAGATAAATCTTCAGTGCCAAATTACATAAAATGATGCAATTGACAATGTCAAGATTGTTTCAAAATGTCTCATGAATGCAGAAATCTTTGCTCAGTGCCACACAAGGGTTAATCTGTCATATTGCTGAGTCCTCCTTCATGGGCATGCAAATAAGAACTGAACTTAAAAGAAGTTCTTTATATGGTGTGAGAGCATATGGGAGCTATGTATAATAAAAAAAAGGTGTGTGTATATAATTTTTATCTGACACTTAAAACTGTATTACTTTTTATTTTAAACTGAGTTTGCTTATTAGAAATAACATATATATATATTTACTTTTTAATTAGCTTGATCCTGAGCGCAGTTTGTTCGATCAAGGAGTAAAAACTGATGGGTCCGTACAGCTTAGTGTTCAAGTAATCTCTCAGCAAGGTCAGTATGAACTGTATGCGATGAAAGTCTGCTTTTTTATATTACTGTGATCAGAATTAACATCTAAATGCTGCAGTGCTGACTAGTCATCAGCTAAGTTGCATGGTATGTGGCTGGTTAAAAATCAGTGCTACCTGCATATGCACCTGAATGGATAACTAATCAGCACTGCAGCATGTGAATTGTATATTTGTGGTTTAAAAGGGATGGTGTTGCAACCTTAAGATTACGGTTTAATTCCTTTTAAAAGGCATGTAAACCACAACAAGTACACTGCTTGCTGCATGTGTTAATTGAAACGAGTGGTCAGCAGCCTGTATCTAAACTGCGTTATAATCAGTCCTGCAGACTTTTATTTGTTTTTGAGTCTAAATGAAAGCTGTGGGGAGAGGAAGAGAATACTGGCATCAGAATTTAGAATAGATTGGAGTGGTGAGAGGTGGGAAGCTCTCCATTGGGTGTACTTTTTGTCCTATGAGCTATGCATGATAATAGAACTGAAATGTGTCCAGATTTCATCAGCTGTATACATTTATTCTCCATAAAGTAAAGAAAGACTTCCCGCAAGCTTAGATTAAAGCAGAGCTCTCGATTATTGATTTTTCGGAAATCTCCCATTCATGTGGTACTGTTTCAAAGGCTGTAGAACTAATCACAGAGTGCCTTAGATTGGCGGAGGAAAATATGCTGGAATTATGGGACAGGGATAGAGCTGGCAGGTCCACTAAATTCCATAATATTCTGTCCTTACGCGCTATATAGAAATAATTCAAAATTGTTGGTTTTAGCTTGCAGAATTTAACTTACTGATGCTGCTCTTAGTAAAAGATGTTTGAAACGTGTTTAAAAAAAAAAATAGATAGATAATACCTAACTCACTTGAAATATACCAGTTTCTCCCAGTGCAAGTTTTCGTAAACAATGGATTTTTTTTTTTTTTTATATATACCTTCAAACTTGACTACCTTTTATCTTGAAATGCTAAAGGGTTAGGTCATTTTATGTTTTCACTTTTCTACTTGCAAGGTTTGGAGCCAAAGTTAAATATACTTGAAATTGTGAAACCAGTGGAAACGGTCGAAGTGGTGATTGACCCTGATGCCCATCATGATACTGTGGAGGCTCAACTTGTAGAAGAGGCCCAGGTGATAACATTAGATGGAACAAAGCATATATCAACTATTTCTGATGAAACCTCTGAACAAGTGACCCGGTGGGCAGCAGCATTAGAAGGCTATAGGAAGGAGCAAGAACGTTTGGGGATTCCCTATGGTAAAGCCTCTCTTTGTAGAAGTTTTTTTTTTTTGTTGTTCTTTACTTAGATCAGTCAGCCTTCAGTATTCATGTTTCTGATTACAGGTTTTTCTTTATTAGCTTAGCAATTATCATTAAACCAGATTTTAAAGTTGTATAAACGGAATTTACTTTCCAGGAGGTTCCTATTTACCAGTATTTATAAAGTGCCATCATGGTCCGCAGCACTATACAAAAATATGGCAATATGCTAGCAAACTGAGGTCAAAGGCCCTGTCCACTAGCACTTGGATCCTAAATAGAGTGGGGAATGAGATGAAAGGAATAAACATAAAACTAATGAACTTGGAGAGTGCAGTGATTGTGAAAAGGATCATTAGCAGGCTATGAAGTGTTCATTTGCTGTCTGGGCAATCGGCTATATTAGTGTAATTCAGGAGTTTAAGTGCACTTCCAGCTTTCTAGAGTACCACTGGGTGTGTTACTAGAACAGCTTTTTGAAATGGACATACCAATAAGGTAGTAGCAAACCAACCTGGGTTTATGGCTAACTATGCAATCAATTCCTGCAGGTGACAGCTTTGGTGAGAAATCCACAAGTTTATTGGTAATGGAAGCATGCAAAACTCTTAAATCATTTATTTCTTTGGTCTAAATAAACAGTGTTCCTGTATATGCTTTCTAAATGCCCCTCTGGTGATTAATGTAACATTTTAATACTTAATGGGTGCCCATAGAGCTAACAGTTGTAAAGCATGTGTAATACAAGCCCTAGAAACTGTGCAAGCTGGCGCAAAAACATGAGGTTTTTAGTGTTTATCTTTGTTATTATATTCATTTTTTTTCTATGAAGGCATGACTTCATATTTTTAGGAATTGCATGTCTGGAATACTGAGACTATTTTTCTGTTTCCAGGTGCATTGCATTTTGTATGTTTTTCTATTTACTCGCCATTGGGATGTGATTCATACTAGTTTCTCTTAGTGAGCAGAAAAAAAAATCTAAATTGGTTTTATCCTATATGAATGTTGACTAGTTGTAAGCTGCAGACTCAATAAATATATATATATATACAAATTCTGATTTCTAACAGAGTGCTTCTAATTGGACTTATAGTCCATTTGAATTGTAAGGCATTAATTTTTGTGTACAGTCATATTTATATTCTGTTTTTATAGTTTGCATGTCACAACATGCACAATGAAATTCTAATAAGTGCCGATTGTATGTTCTGCCCCATATTCCACTAATCCATTTGTAGTCCATCTCCAGCTACTTACAATTTTCCATCTACACCCGCAGGTAGTGACAGGGCTTCCGTGCATGACAAATGTCATTCTGTGAATTACTGAGTAAAATGTAACTTCCTCACACCTTTTTGCCTTTAGATCCACTTCAATGGTCTATTGACCAGGTCCTTCATTGGGTACTATGGGTAATGAAGGAGTTCTGCATGACTGACATAAATGTAAACTCCCTTGGCATCACCGGAAGAGAGCTTTGTCACCTTAGCCAAGAAGATTTCTTCCAAAGAGTCCCTAGAGGAGAAATTTTGTGGAGTCATTTGGAATTACTTAGAAAGTGTAAGTTCTTACTGAGCACCTGATCATTTGAATCTGCATTTAAACAGGTTTGCTTTATTTGTATGTTCATATCAACTTTGGACCTAAAGTCTGTTTTGTTGCAATGTATTGATAACCTCATTTATGAATGGAGCTTTTTGATTTACATAGGTTTGCTGAGATAAACGCGGAGCAGTTGGCACAATCTCAGTTAAACAGTGTGGCCATATTCCTAGGGGCATATTTATCCCTGTTTGCTTGATAAAAAATGTGTAATTTACCTTGGCACTTGCACCCAGAATTACATTGAAAAGACAAGCAAAATGTGGGGGGATGCCCATATCAGTGTAATTTATTATGTGATTGTTTTTTCAGTGTTCATCCCTCCAATCAAAGTGCCCCTGCTTTGTTTACGTGCAATTACAACTAATAACCATCCTTACATACTGACAACGTATAAATCTTACTGCCATCTGGTGGTACTATATTAAATAACAATAAATGGGATAAAAGGTAAAATATTGAATCTTTAAGATGGTAAAAACAATTTCACCTACTTGAGGTCATATTTTTTTTAAAAAGGAGTAAAAATTTGTCAAAACAAGAATTTTATGTGTTTAACTATTTGTGGAATTAAGATAGATGTGACCCTAAGCAAATTTCTTGTGTATTTCATTTTAGATGCCACTGTCCTTACATTATGTTGAGTACTATTTTGAGAGCCATAGCTTAACTTTTTAAGCAAAACATATTTCTTCTGTCTAGCTTGTTGCAGCTGCTACCTTATGAGTCCCCTCTCTGTAATAAGCTTAGAACCTTGTGTTGTCTGGCATCATTACTCATACATTTCATGTGATTTTTTTTTTTTTTTTTTTATTATTTTTTAACCAGGTAACAATATATGCTTTGTTTCAGATGTTTTAGCAAGTCAGGAACATGGAGGAGAAATTGCAACAGTTACCATTGATCAACGTGAGTTAATTCATTATTTTTAAAGTGTTCACCTTACATTGCCTTGTATATTTAGCTTAGAAATATATTTTATTTTATAGCTGTACAAATTATACCAGCGTCAATCCAACCAGCACAAACAACAATCAAAGTCATAAACAGTCAGACTAAAGTAGCAAAAATTCAAAGAACACCAAGAATATCAGGAGAAGACAGAAGCTCCCCTGGAAATAGAACAGGTAAGTGTCTCTGAAGACTTACATTAACAAGGATATTCTAATTCCTATTTCTTCCAGCTTGCTTGGTTTTGAATGAACCATCACCCAGCTATGGCAGAGCTCTCCTATTCACCAAGAAGCCATAAACTAGTGTTAAAGTAGAAATGAATATTGATTATACATGAAACATAAGTTCAGCCATATTACATTTAGAAATGATGATTATAAGGTTAACAGTATATTTTAATTGTGTTTAAAACAGCAAATATATTCACTTTGGCATCTGGTGCCCTTTGTTTCACAATCTTGCAAGATCAGTTAACAAACGACTGTAACCACTTCCCCATATTCTATGTCTGGCTTTACTAAAGACAATAGGTCATAAATTAATCTTTAGTAATGGTATGTTATACTTAGGTACTAAACTTATGATTTATCTTGTGACCATGAGCTATAATGATTCTCATCCATATAATGTAAGAACTAACCAATCCATGGATGTGCTCTTATATGTAACCAATTACCTTCCTGTATTCTAAATTATTATAATGAATCAGTTTTACATGGTTTTTATATTCCTATAAATAAACAATAACTTCCTCAATGAGCAGAGAGAGGGCGCTATTCTGGAGGAGTCTCAATACTGAACTTGGTGTCAGTGTGAGTTTCTTGTATCCTGCTGCAGAGGTTATTGATCCAGAGTTATTACACAAATTAGGCTACCGTTACCTATAGCAGGCAGGAGATTTATCCTGATTTAAATTTCCTTAACACTAGTTACCTAATTATTCATCAGATTCTATTTCAGGTTGTGTTGTGCCTGCAAAATTGCTTCTTTATCCATTCAGATAAACATGGCAGTTTTGTGGGATGTGATAACCTGTTTACAGGGATATTTTTTACCAGGAAAAAAAAAATGTATTTTAGTTTTATGAAGGCTATAAAAATCTAGCCACACAGACATTAGTTGGTTAATGGATGTGTCAGAAATTAAATGGGTTTATAAAAAAAAAAAGTTAAAGATTTAGGCAAGACCAGCTTAAAGACATCATTTTTTAGAGCAACTTTGCCACCTACCTATCCATCTGTAGTTAAACCGCATGCAAACTTTTAAACTGCAGCACTTTGATTGTTTTTTCCTTTTAAACAGGCAATAATGGACAAATTCAGCTTTGGCAGTTCCTGCTTGAACTCCTCACTGACAAAGATGCTAGAGATTGTATTTCGTGGGTTGGTGATGAAGGAGAGTTCAAGCTAAACCAACCTGAACTGGTGGCACAGAAATGGGGACAGAGAAAAAATAAGCCCACCATGAATTATGAAAAACTTAGCCGTGCACTACGGTAGGAGTCAAGACGGCTACGCAAAGCAAACGTTTTAATAACCCTAAAATGCGTGCTATTATGTATTAAAAAAAAAAAAAAAAGTGAAACCTATTTTAAATTGCACCATCTTGGTGAATTTTAGGGGTTAAGGGTTTCATAAATAGATTTTAGCTAACTTAGCAGAGTTGAAGTGCAGAGTTGGCATTCAGTTTGCTTAAAGGGGAACCAAAGCGCCTCTTAAAAAGGGCTGTTTCACTGCACAGTAGGATTTTATACATTTCTATAGGTCTCCTGTCAATTGATGATCTTAGGTTTTTCTCCCACTGTAATAGTTTTAGTCACTGGGTTGATGTTGTCCCTTCTCCTTTACTGCATGGGCATCAAAACATTGTTTATGCATATTGCCTCTGCAAAATAAGGACTAATGCCAGATCACCATGTGGGGTGAAGACCTGAACAGCATCTTCAGCCTTCAGGATTGGCAGGATCCAAATAAGTAAAGAAAAAGCCTATGTTAAAGTGAAAGAATGGAAGGGGGTTAAAAAGAAAATATAATTTTAAAAGACAAAACTGACATTTATTAAAAACCTTTACCTTTTATTGAGGGTCTGACTGTTCAGCTAGTGCCCCTCATCCGCTCCTCATTGGGCAGTGCTGCAGGACTGAATTCTAAGCCAGTGAGTAGGAGTATTTCCTGTAAAAAGCTTTTATATGGTCTTTCCTTATAATGGAAAGAGAGTCTAAATATCTTATTGCTGTCAGAGTCCATTTTTTTTTTTCTGTTCTAAAATGTTATTTGTGTTTAATGTTCTGTTTTGTTTTGCTTTGTTTTCCCTTACAGTTACTACTATGATGGCGACATGATATGTAAAGTTCAAGGCAAGAGGTTTGTTTATAAATTTGTTTGTGATTTGAAGACTCTTATTGGCTACAGTGCAGCAGAGCTGAGTAGGTTGGTGTCAGAATGTGAACAGAAGAAGATGGCAAAGCTGCAGTTGCATGGCATTGGGCAACCTGTTACAGCAGTGACCTTGGCTACTGCCTCTCTTCAAACAGAAAAGGATAATTAGACTCTCTCTTGGGGAAACTCAAAACTATTCTACCTTTTTGTTTATTCTTTCAAGGTCCTCAGTTGTCGGATTCTGATCCCTCTTATTTTAGACTTTACAAACGTAAGGCTTTTTTTTTTTTTTTTTTTTTTTTTTTTTTTTTTTTTTTTTTTTTTTTTTTTTTGTTTTTGTTTTTTTTTTTTTTTTGTTTACTGAGGACTTGAACTGTAAAACGCCTGGATCTTGTTAGCAAACAAATTTGTTTGCAGGAGCCTGTAGAATCATGTCATATTTGCATATTTTATATTTTTTGAATAAGAAGTTGAAATGACTTGAACATTTCAGTTCCTTCTCCCCGTAACAAAACTCATGCTGTTCATGTTTAATTAGAAGGCAAGTTCTTAAAGTGAAGCTTCCAAGTCAACTGCAGCACTGCTTGGGCTTAAATGAAATATTTTATGGTCCACAGGTTCTCTTGGCTTGTGTTTCCTTTCATTTCAGAGCTGAAGGCCTTTTAATATTTAAACATTCGTGCTTTGATAAATCTGTTCCCAGTGTTATAAAAGCCATGTTTGCATACATTCTTGAATGCTATTATAGCCTCTGTTAAATAACACCCTCTACCCCAATTAAATTTTATTATTTATGGTATGCTAGGGCATACATAAAACCTTTTGGTTCTCTCTTATTCCAAGGCATTTTGGGAGCCCTCAAATGGGTGGCCACCTTTCCTCCGTAGGAAGCAAAACTAAGCTTGAAAAGATACAAATACCTAGATAAATGTGTTGCATGGGACAAATTCAAGATAACCTCTTGTGTGTAACATTTTAAGCCTCTCTTCAGGAATGAGACTTTAGCGAGGCAACCCAGCATACCATTAACAAAAAAGTGTTATAATGGTTCATTAATAAAGTCTATATTCTGTCATTTTTAATTTTGCTGAAATCAAACTTTTTATACAATTTTGGGAAGATTTACGGACCAGCGATTGCTAGCTTAAGACTGTCCAATTCTTGCTAATTTTTCTTGGAATGCGTATTTTGCTGTTACCCTTCCATGAAATGTGCGTTTAATTTTGAACTTTACAAATGCTGGAACAATTGCACAGGGTGGTAAAAATAAACTGCTTTATTATTTTGCTTACGCCTCATTTCAAGTGTTAAATATTATCTAGTGAAAGATCCACATTTTCTCTTTTTGTTAGTATCAGAATCTTCTTTCTGTACCTTTAGGCTAGGTTCATACTAGCATATTGTGCACAGTGTATTTTAAAAAAAAAGATCTCCATCTAAAATACACCCAGAATAGAAAGCAGAGAAAATCCGTGGAGAACAATGCTAATGGAAGAAAAGCATTCACATTAGCATGTACCATTGACACTGTATTATGCTAGATCGCTACCTGCGCTATTTGTTCGAGCATATGGAATGCAGCATATTTTGTGACTAGAGTAGTTTCAATAGAAATGTAACAGTTTTGATCATACACAGTGTAAAAATGCACTGCATTTGCGCTGTATAAATACATTCATTTGTAAACTGACGTTCATTTAGATTAATTTTGTAATAGCAAAAAGGCGCTTATGAAAATTCGCCAAAAAAATCCTTTTCAAATCTTAGGAATATGGGATTCAACAATCCAACTGGGATCTTTTGTACACTTTTCTTCACACGCTGTGTGTAATCGCAACTGTTAAATTCCTATTGAAACTAATCTAATCACATAAGATACGCTGCATTTCATACACTCAAAGAAATAGCGGAGGTGGTGTTCTAGTGTAATATGCTCTCAATGGAATGCTAATGTGAACGCTTTACTTCCATTAGCTTTGTTCTCTACGGATTTTCTCTGGAGTCCATTCTGGACATATTTATGCCGGAGATTTCTTTAAAAATATGCTGCGCACAATACGCTAGTGTGAACCTAGCCTTAATTGATGAGCATTTTAATCGTTTTATTTGTCTTTCTCCAGTCTTCCTTCCTAAACAGAGATTAGATGCAACATATTAAATTCGTTTGCTTATTTTATTGCCATTTATTAAATTATATTGGGTGAAGATTGTGTAATGGTCAGCTTTTAAAGGAGAACTATAAAGCCTAAAAATTGTTTTAGGCTGGAAATATTCCACCTTGGGCCAAGTGTACAGTAGCCCTATGAAAACTATTGATCCATACCTATGAAGATTTTAGCCTCATAGCTCAATATATTTCTGTATTAAACACACTACACATGCTCAATCTACGTTTTTTTTTCTCCTGTAGGTTTGAACTGATTAGGAAGTGAAGCAAAATATCATGGCTACAGTAATATACAGCCCAAACTGTAAATTATTACAAATTAGCAGTTAAGCATACACATCATATATGCCGCGGTTGCCTTTTCAGGAAGAGCTATTACACCTAATAGATGGCTGAGTAGATGTCAGTAGAGCCTTGAACAGTGTTTTTCGAATTTTTCCACTTGAAAGTCTTTGCATGTACTGTATGATCTGGGTAGCATATTACATGTATTATAATATGACATAGAATTCTAAACTGCTGGAGGATAAAGAGTTGACCCATTAGATCGAATTTAGAGCCCCATCTATATCCCTTTACCTAGGTGGGCATGGGTATTATGTTAAAACCTCTAAATCTTTATTGCCCTGTATGATGCATTTCAGAATTGTACCTTGTTATAGTGATAATCCAGTCTGTGTGTAGTGCAGTAATGAAGCTATTTGATCTTGCACCAGTAAATACATTTTTTATTGGCTACACAACCTATATATTTTATAGTTTTACACTGACAAAGAATCTGGTAACGTCATCCCTATATATAGTATAATATACCCATGCCGGGCTGATGGAACTTTAGCTTGGTTATACACTGCATAGCTGGATAGAAAACCATTCTAATCCTTAGTATATATCAGAGTGGATTAGTAACCAGCCCTATTTTTGGACAGGGAATTTCTGCAAATAACATAATGATAACTTTAAATTAGTTTTCTTACTCTCAATCCATGTTAAAAGATGGTCATGTAATCTTCCATGGTGTAAGTTAACTTAGTGATCTGTCCTCTGTTAGATTTATTTGACAGTCGTAACCTAACTTTATAGTCAACTTCGCTTGCCCCAGTCCCCATGATGTACAGATTGAGCATGTTAATGTGCACTGTCTAAGGGATATAATTTGATATATTAAGGATGTAGAACTCTAGGGGCAGCCTTAGAGGTGTTGGTCTTCGCTGTTATTGGACTGGAGCACCATCAAGCTCATACAATATACACTATGTATAAGGTACATTGTTTACAACCTAAACCTTTTTGTGGAGCCTTTAGTTCTCCTTTACATACTCTTTAAAGGTTTATTACCCTAACTGCCAAGCATTGTATTAGTGAATTTCTTTTTTATTGGAATTACACCTTCATATTTTTATGACACCACTCTTCTTCATTTTACCAATGATTGCCTTTGCCCGATTCAGACTTTCCTGTACGTAGTATGTGTTCAGAGGCTGAAAAAAGAAAAAAAATAATTTATAGTTCCTCTGACAATTGCAGCATGTTTAGGCTTGCAGCTACCATTAAGGGGGGAATTCACCATACTGCGAAGTGAGGTCCGGATCCTTCATCTCACTTCGCGCTCACTGATGTCCTGCACGCGGACATCGGCGAACGCTTTAAAGGGATTCCAGTCTCGGCAAGACCACTCGAGTCACCTCACAGAGACTGGAATCCCTTTAAAGCGTTCGCTGATGTCCGCGTGCCGGACAT
>WMED01009869.1:335-16083 GCA_019650415.1 Pipa parva | reverse complement strand
GCAGTCGCCCGAACTGTTCGCACTACTTCGGACAATGGTGAATTCCCCCCTTAGAGTTAAGTCTCAAGAAATAATATAAGTAGGAATCTTCGGCCCAGTAGCATCTCATAATTTTCAGATCTGGCCCAGATGAAAAAGTAATTGAATAGGCCTGGATTAAGGTATCAAGTACTACTACACCTCCAAATTATTCATACAAATAAAAAAAACTGTATGGAAGCTAGGAGTTCAGCAAATGAACCAAACACTAAATTGGCCACGTAAAAAAAAAACCTACCCACACTTGTCAGCAGATGGAGATCACAAAAGGAATCAGGGATAGTAACAGGTTGAAGTTAGAATTGGTCACAGAACAACAAAAGTGAGACTCTACAACAGAGAAAGCAACATCTAAAAAGTACTGAATGGAATAAAAGTTTTAAGAAGCATTTCAAGTACATTACTGTCTTTATTTTCTTACCCTTGTTTGCTCATGTGAGGCGCTACAAGCTTTATCATGAAGAAGGTTGATATAACATTCACATGAAACACCTGTTAGTAGAAAGACAAATTAACACTGAACAGGTTAGGCTATGCGTTACAAACAGCGTCATTTTTTAATTGTGTGGGTTTTGCTTGTAACTGCCAAACTGTTTGGCTATTTAAACTGAATTGCTTTAACCATTTTTCTTGCAATTTTCAGATACGGAAAACAATCAAACAAGCAATGTAAAGATTTGGCAACCACTTATAAGCTGATTTTCCATGTTTTGCTCTGTATCCACTCAGCATTTCTCTAGCTCAGTATAAAATAACTTCCCGAGGTCTTGACTGTGAATTAGTCAGTTAAGTGGTAATATGGATATGCCAGCATATATGGAAACACATCAATATCTTTTTTTTAACGTAAGAACACAAAAAGATGTTTAGAAGTAAAATTAGAATTTTACATACTCTAATCCTTAGTATATTTTCTATTACTGTTAGTGTATTTATGTCCTGCTTCTATACTTGGGTAATATAGGTTAACCAGGTTCTGTTTGGAATTAGGGGGTTGTAGGAAATCAATAAAAAAAAAAATAAAAACAAAAGGTGCTTATTCATGAAAGGCTGAATTGTTGCATAAAGGTGTGAATTGACATCTATTCATGACTTCCCCATATTGGTCTATTCAGTAAACTCTGCGATGTGGCAAATTTGAGATCCATTTGACAACTTAAGACAGTCATGGACTTATGGAGTATTTCACACCAATTTACCTAAGCACGCACATGTAATCTGCCTATTCATGAAGCAAGGTATATTGTGTTGTATTCACCAGTTTTATTTCACCAGATAGAAGTGGCAAATCAAGGGGCTGATGACAGGATTCCTACTGTTTGACTATGTCACATTACGCAAGAGATGGCTACTGATGCAGTCACATGCTATGGGAATCCGCTGTTTAGTGAACAAGGAGTAGAGGAATGGAGCACAGCAACCTGAAGTGATGACAATTCACTTCGACAGTCGAATTCTACCTTTGATGAATGAGCCCCTGTCAATGTAAGATATTTCTACAAAATTTGATAATCTACCTGATTAACACTCACAACAAGCCACATAAATCTGAAAACCCATCTTTGCAGTGTTTAACTACTTACAGAGATTTTGTTTTGTTTCCAATTAAAAAATATTATACAGCAGGCAGAAGTACTTCATCCATCAGTTTAGTAGAGTCTTTGTAGCTTTCACGTTGGGCTTGCACCAGAATATGTAAGCTCCTAAAAGTAACCGTTTTTTCCCCTGTTTGTGCTGTTTACTGGTGAAGTTTAAATTTCTTCCATAAAGGTACAAATAGTCTCAAACTCTGTTTTTGTTGCTGAACAATTTGTATGCAACCACTACAACTTATTATAAGAAGCATTCAGCAGTTAGCACCCATAGGTAAAAGGGAGTTAGCGCAAAGAAAGTCAACATCTGATCATTGTTATGGGTTACTAGACCCCTGTAAATGATTGTTCTTGTTGATGAATTCCACAATTGTGTCCATAAAGGAGAAGTAAAGGCTCATTTGGTAAAGAGGTGGAAATACTTACTAGTCAGTTTTACTCTTCAGCGCTGCCTGTGCTGCCACTATCATGACAATCTTTTCTGTTTTGCAAAGCTCTGCAACCTACTTGACTTCCTGCTTCCTGTTGAAACTCACTGAGGTGAGCATACTCAGAAACAGTTTTACATCAGAATCCTGCTTCTGAGCATGCTCACCTCAGGGAGTTTGAAGAGGGAGCAGAAAGGGAAGAGGATCATAGAGCTTCACACAACGAACAGATCAGTTTGATAGTGGCAGCAAAGGCAGAGCTGGAGAGTAAAACCCTGTTTTGGTAAGTATCTCCCTCTCCCTTGTAAATCACCCTTGACCAAACAAACCTTTACTTCTACTAACATCAGGCATGATAACTCATAGCACACTTGTCTTGTGTTTTATACTAGATTGCAGCAATTTTACAATTTTCCAAAATTAAGAGTTTGTAGATAACAGTACAAATTGTAAAAAAAAAAAAAACAAGTTTAAATGATTTTCTACTGTAGAAATAAAAAGGCACCTGTAGATGAGTATAAAAACCAATACTTTTTTCAACCATTGCTATAGGAAAATTCCTAATAATGCCGTTGACTGTCACTATAACACAGAGATCAGCTAAAACTGATGAAAATATTGTTGTAAAAAAGTTCCACTTTTGGACACGTCCACCAGACATGATAACATTCACCTTTCTCACAGCTTCTCAAACAAAGCAATAATGTGGATTTATAGGAATGACAATCTTTTTGCTGCATCAGTGTGATTGAATAATTGAATGGTAGAACCAGCCCAGACAGTCTGTCTTTTTATCTATGTTTTTTATGATATACATATATATTTTTTTATCTTTCTTTATAGAAAAATGAATTGGGGAGACCATAAAAGTAGAGAAATAGCTGAGACAGAATAATATCTCCGAGATTTTTAATCTTACAATCAATTCATTTTGTAGGATCCATATTAGGTATCAACTGCAGTAATGAAGATAAAGGTATAGCAGAATAGGGAGAAATATAAAGAACCTGCCTTATATGCTTGGTAGTCCTTGTTTCCAAAGCCGAAGGAATAGTAATAAATCAGAAGAACAAGGCAAATGTATATCTATATATTTAATAGCAGTAATTTGCCAATTTAGTTTGCTTTCAGATGAGTATTTTAACAGTTGCTGGTTGGAGTAGATTCTATGGTGTAGAGTTACTGGCCTGGTTTTACTATACAGTCTATAGTTCTGTTAATATTAAACCTCAGTGCTCCATAGGTTGGCAAAATTGGCAATTAAGTTCTGCACTCCTAGGGGGGTTCACAGAAGCAATAATGCAGGAGTGCTTCTGATATCTTTCATTTATCTGTCATTTATGACTCCCATGTTCCTACTTACTCCCCATTGCCTTCCTATAGTAGTCTGCTGCAATATGTCTTTGCACAAACTATAAAGGTAAGTGCCCCCAAATCCACCAATACATCAAATTGGTCCCAGATGGCCTCCAAATCTCCTCCCACCATCGCCCACTTTCCCCCAGATGGCCCCCAGTGGCCCAGGCCTCCTTTATTTGACCCCGGTTAGTGCCCAGGACAAACATTGGCTACAATTACCACACTCAGGTTTAATGCTTCCACAAAGCCCAAATCATCTGAACTTTGACTAATCCCCCAGTGACTCCACAGATTCCAAATTGCCTATTACCTCAGCACAACATTAGTGTAGCTACAAAGTACTGGTTAACCCCACATGTATCCTTAGTGCTTCCAGGCTACTACACTTCCTCAGTCACCCCACATAGCCTCCAAATGCAACAAATAACCCAGATTGTTATGCAGATTCCAGATTTTCACACTGTGGTCCAGATTCCTCCACAAAACCCCAGTTACCTACATTATCTCATCTATTTTGTCTAATCATTTTGGTTATTTTTTAAGGAAACTGTCAAAAACAAGAGATTTAAACAAATCAAAAAATCAGATCTATGCCATGCAAGTAGATCTGATAGTAGATTGATAGCTGAAGGTGTACATATAAGCTTTTGGGAAGTGGTGTTTAAAAGGGAAAACATTTAGCTACAAGAGATTTGTTTTGAGAATCTTGACAACTTTAGCCTTACAAGTATTCATACATATTGGATATCATTTTGTTTTTGTTCAGGAGACAATACTCCTTTCTATTTATTTATTAAGGTCACATACAGGAATTACTAACATTTTCCACAAATCATTAGCATAAAAAAAAATAGACAAATGGGAGTTGCTGACATTTTTTTTACACAAATCATTCATTTAAAGTACAAAATCTATATAAAAACAGACACACACAGGAATTGCTGACATTTATTACACGAAGTTACTAATGTTAAAGTGTAAATTATTATTAGGCACACTTTTTAAAGATGAATAGCTTTAAATTTTAGTGGCCTTTTTTTACATTCCTATAACACCACTTCATACATTTCCTCAAAGCATTTTATATTCTAGAAATCATATTAGTTTCTTTGTGAAAGTTATTGCTAAAGGTATGAAGTACAAAATGCTAAAAAAAACTTGAGAAAATGTGATAAAAAGATCTCCAGGTCTGCTGACAATCAAAGGGTTAAAAATAATACCACCACTGGGAGATCTGTCAATTGAAATATGTACAGATTATCTGGCCCGTATCATAACTGATGTGGCTAATACTTTTACTCCAGGAACAGACTAGTCTTTCCTGATGGGCACTTCTAGAGGTTCAGAAGCTAAAACAAATATTATTCCATGTTCTAAAACATGTTCAGCAGCCTATTGTTGTTTTTGCTTTTTCTGTTTAGAAAACTTTTCTGTCTGTCATGCCAATTAAACACTCATCAGTAACTAAAGTAACCCATTACAATTTAAGGGGGTAATTCAGCAAGGTGCAAGCTCACCTTGTGATGCTTCGCCTCAGCTCACACAGACTGTTATGCGCTCGCTGATGTCCTGTACGCGGACATCAGCGAATGCTTTAAAGGGATTCCAGTCTTGCACGGCGACTCGAGTCATGCCTCGTGAGCCTCGCCGAGACTGGAATCCCTTTAAAGCGTTTGCTGATGTCCATGTACAGGACATCAGCGAGCGCATAACAGTCTGTGAGAACTGAGCGAAGCATCGCAAGGTGAGTTCGCACCTTGCTGAATTACCCCCTTAAGCCTTTACTAAAGTTTCCTGAATAATTTTGTGTCACCCCTTTAAAGTTCTTCAACAAATATCTTTTAGTATATTTCGATTTCTGTGAAGTAGAATAATAGCGCTGTTATCATCAGATCACACTTACTTTTTCCCACATACTCTCAGTAGTCTCAAAAAGGGGGCCAACAAATGGATTGACAGCTGCATTACAGATGAGGATGTCAATTTTACCATAACATTCCAGGGCCTTAAAGATAAGGTAAAATACATGATAATTATTTTTTGCTGGTATGACATACAAGTATACTGATGGCTTCATTACATTTTTATTTGCTAAATTGGAATTAAACTTTTTTCTTTGTATAATAATTATTTTCTTAGTATAATATACAGTTGTGTCCAAGTGCTTTCAGACTGACAAAAATTTAATTTTTCACAAATTTTGCTGCTTCAGTTTTTATAGTGGCATTTTACATAAACTCTAGATTAAAGATTAATCAGATGAATTGAAATAAACTGCAAAGTCATTGCTTGCCAAAGAAATTATCCTAATCACAAAATCCCCATTTCCACTAAATTTCAGTACTGCCACAAAATGATAGGCTAACATTATTACAGTGATTTTCTCATTAGCTCAGGAGAAGATGTTAATGAAGACAAGGCAGCTGATATCACTCTGTCATGCTGAATTATAAGAGCAGATTGGTTGCTTTAAGAGGAAATGTTGCTTGAAATAGTTGTCTTCTTCTGTTAACTAAGGTTAGCTTCAAGGAAATAGTGCAGTCATTGTTGCTTTGCATCAAAAGGGCTTTACAGTCAAGTACACTACTACTTTTAAGATTGACTCTAAATCAACCATTTATCTAACCATCAAGACCTTCAAGGAGAGAGATTCAATTGCTGTGAATAAGCCTGCAGGGCACCGAAGAAAGTCCAGAAAGTACCAGGAGTACCTAATGCTTAGCAGTAAGTGTGTTAGTAAGCATGTTACTTTAGTAAGCGTGTTAAAATAATGCAACCAAATTACCACCAAAACTGATAAGAAATAAACAATTCATGATACAAAACACAAAGTGGCAGTCAGATTGGGATATTCCAACCACTGGGAGGAAGGGAGGAAGCAAAGTTATGATACAAAATAAGAAACCCAACATTGTTATATCTCTGTGTAATGTTCATACAATGATAGAGAATTAGTCAAGAGCAGGAAACCAACCAAAAGATATTGCACCTACACACTAATTACAGGACATAGATATAAGTATCATGGATCTAAATATAGGACTTGAAAGAAAGATCCTTATTTAGGCCCAATGGAGTCATGGATTGCATTTAAATAATCCAGGCAGTCATTCTTCATAACACAGCACCAACCCAGTTACCACCCCCTACTGTTTCGGGGAACATATTCAATTTCCCATGCTTTAAGATCAGCAAATACCCCTGAATGGTGCTTGCAAAAGTGATGGGATACTGGGCTGTCAATTTCTTTATTTCTAATATCCCTAATATGTTCCAGAACTCTAGTACCTACTGTTCTAAATGTTTTGCCTATTTATAACTTCGGGCAAGGACACTGTAAAGTATAGGCTACTCCTTTAGTCCAGCAATTAATTAATTGCTTAATGACAATTCATTAATTAATGACGCATCATCTCTGTCACATTGGTGACTGCCAACCACAGGGGTTGTATCCAGCCATTCATAAAGTGTTTTAACTGAAGATTTTATATTGAAAGTCAATGTGAATAAGTATATCCTTAAGGGTTTTTGCTCTCCTAAGAGTAAAATGTGGTCCAGGAGACAAAATATCTCTAAGGTTTTCTTCAGTAAGCAATACACCCCAGTGATTTTTAACAATATTTTCAAATACAGATAATTGTGCATAATAGGTAGTGATTACTCGCTGATGAAAAACCTCCTTGTGAAAATCCCCAGACTCGTATAACGTCTTACTTCTAGGTGTATATCTGGATCTATTATATACATTATCAATCCAAGATCTTGAGAGAAATATTCAAACCTTGAATCCAAGGTACTATTTATTTGCATGCAGATAAATTGGCCAGTGGGTATCTCAGAAGGCATACTTTCAGTGCAAAATAATGTGTTAGAAGTATTTTTATGATACGTCTCTGTGACTAACGTATCACTAGAGATACTTATCATTAAATGAAGGAAGATGAGGCTGGTCTTATGCCACTCCTATGTATGTTGTATATTGCATATTGTACTGGTTGTCATTTAACTGACACACAATCTGCAACAATTCATCTGGGGAACCTCTCCAGAGAAAAACTTAATTGATGTATTTCAGCCAGAGAGGGACCCAAGCATCTATTATCTCAAAGAACTGTCCAAAGATTACCTCTTTTTCCCATTCATGGGTGTAACTGCAACCATTACCGTACCTTGTAGTTCAAGGTAAAACTTTCTATCAAATCTAAAGAAATTATTTGTTAAAACAAATTCCAGGGTTTCCAAAACAAACTGGAAATGACTGTTAAATTAAAATCCTCGAGTTTTCAGGAAATTTGCACAGGCCTTAATCCCCATCTGGTGAGAGATAGACATGTAGAATCCTTCTACATCCAAGGATGCCAACAAAACATCTTGCTTGCAGTAATACCATATAATTTCTTCAGAACTTCACCCGTTTCTTTTACATTTGAGGGTAACATTATGAGGAAAAGGCAATTCAATAATCAATGTATTTTACCAATTTATCAGTAAGGTACTGATATCCCCACCACTATTGGACATCCCAAAGGGATTTTAGAGTTCTTAATGAATCTTAGGAAGGATATAGAAAATTGGAATAGATGAAAATGGATTGAATAAATATTTGTATTCATCTTTAGATATTATATTATCATGTAAGTCTTTCAGTAGAGAGGATTTGTATTTTGGTTGCATCATGTCTAGAGGATTGCTCATCAAGTTCTTAAATTGAGTACTGTTCTTTAATAGTAGTCTGAGAGCTTCCCTCTTGTACTGTGAATCCTGCATTAATAACTACATTTCCACCCTTGTCAGACAGTTTAAGAACTATTTCAGAATGAGCCTTAACTTCTTTCAAGGCTTTCTTTTCATTTTGTGTAAGGTTATCATTGTGTAGCTGGTTATCCCAATTAAATTATAAAATATCTTTTTCAACCAACCTCACAAAGGTCTGAACAACTGGAATAGTCAACAATGGTGTAAAGTATTTAGATTTCTGCTTCAAATCAGTATATCCAACATATGTAGCAAACCCTTCACTTTCTCTCTCAAGGGATTCTAAATCTAAATTTAATGGATAATCAATGTCCCTATTTTTCTCCGATAAAGATACAAGAGATTGTAAAATAGTATAATCATTAATATCAAATACCACATTTATCTTTTTTGTCACTGTCATGGGTACCCTTAAAAATTAAGAGCCAAGTAAATAAATGGACATGTTTAATCATGTTAACCATTGTTTCCTTTTTTTGAAGGAACAAATGATAGACCCTTTCTAATCAAAGAAACATGATGGGGGATCACGGAAAAATGAGACAAATTAAAAATATCTGTCCACTTGTGTCAGAACTACACACTGAAGGAGTAGAGGAGGCAGAATAAGGGATTCAGTCATTTCTTTGTTCCACCAAAACTTGTACCTCAGGGAAGAATCCCTCTCTCACAATTTTCTGCGCCTTTCCTCTGCCTCTCCTAGTCCTTATCTAGTCCTCCTGTAAAAAAATAGTTTGCATTATTCTGTCCTTTAAACCAATGCTTCACTGGTATCTTTTTTTTTTTTTTTTTTACAAATATCTTCCTTAATTATCTTTGATCCTCCAAATGTTTGGAATCTGATGTAGAGGAATCAACCCCATTTAACTGGGAAAAAATTTTCTGATAATTATAAATACGTCCCAATTTGTAATTCTGTAAATCTCGTGTAAATTTATTTTTCTTTCTCTTCTTAATCTCTTGCTGTACTTTCTCTGCCTCAACTTATCATTTAATTGATTAAATTTACCATCTGATTCCCATTTTTTTCAGAGAATTTAAACCTTCCTTCATCAGTTCTTACAGATGGGGAATGCGTAAAGTATTGTATTTAATTAATAATTGCATCAAAGATTTAGATGCTATATTTAAAATAGCCTCACATTCTTTAGTAAAGTCATCCAATGCCATTCCCTTTGTATTGTTACCTGGAGACATATTAATTCTGAAGCCTCTAGGTATCATGTTAGCCTTCAAATAATTTTGAAGGCTCACTTATTCCTATCTTATGTAAATTAATTAAAAGAGAACTTTGCGATAAAATGCAAAGTCTCCCTCACTAGATTTCTCTTTCTGAGTGAGAACCTCTCATCCCCATCACTATCAAACACCTCCTTGAAGTCAGAATTCCAATCTGATTCCAAAACTGATTATGCCATGTTCAATAAACTGAAAACATAAATTAAACAAACAATATCAGGCACTATTCATTAACCCGCTCTGAATGAGAAGTGATAACAATAATGGACATATACCTACATCCTATTCTAAAGACATGTGCTCTGAATCATTGAAAAAAGAAAAAAATACAGTTGTTAAGGAGTAAAAATATTGTGTGGCGTTGTAATTCTGTTATTTATCTCTCTCACCATATTAACAAGCTTCTCCCTATCTTCTGAATTTCCCACATGACACGGAATTCCAGAGACACTTAGTCCTTCCTCTTTCAGATGCATCACAGCTTTTTCCACATTTTCTTTCTTGCGGCTGCACAATAAAACATGGGCACCATCTCGAGCCAGGCGTTGTGCTATAGCTAATCCAAGTCTAATAATGAAAATGGGAGAAATCATATGTTGTTACAGCAGCAGAAGTGTCATGCACTTAAACATGCAATAAAATCCTAGGGGGTCAAGGGTTTGTACCCTCGTGAGGGTTAAACACTGACTCACATCTTTACCCCCCAAACTATATGGTGTTTGAGGGGTAGATAAACTAACATATTTTAAAAATGGTGACCAAGTCATAACTTAACTTTTGGTAGTGGCCTTAAAATAAATCTAAATGTCCTCATTCTAAAACTGCCTACTTTCATGTGGGATTAGGGGTGTGAGGTAGAACTTTCACCCCTTAAGTATTTGGGCATTTCCACAACCTGTAGAGAAAGTAATAAGTAGGGACATAAGCCCCATATTATTTTACATCTTTTTTTTAGGTCCACCACCCTACAGACACTGGAAAGTACCAGTAAGTAACCTACCTGACTAAGCATTTGGGTTTTATTAATATTCCTTCTACCTTACTGTCAGTTAGAGTAAAGGAAAGGGGAGAGGGATCTGATTGAACCCCACTTTGACACACACCCCCACTCTCCTGCACAGAGTTAGGGGTATGGGTCTGAAGAATGGAAGCAATTGTTATGCTGGCATCCTGTACATTTGGGGTAGAGGGAAGAGAAGAGGTTTCCATGAACCCCTCCCTTTGTATATGCCAAATGGAATGGGCTCTGTAAAACAAAAACAAATGCTGGCACATTTAAAAACTTAAAATGGCCAAAATATGTAAAAATGTGTTTCTTTTGTGTTTTTGTAATGTATAAAAAAATCATAACCCAGAACTAAAAGTAGCAAAAACTCAAAACCAAAACACTGGGGTCTGCATACATCTCAGGTTCTAATTGATGCCCAAAGTGCAGTATTTCAATACTACTATTGAATTGAAACTGTTCTGTACCTTTTATTGACCATGAAACCAATGATTATTCTCAAGTGAGTGTAAGATTACTGATCTTAATAGGTGAGCTGACTAAGGGATTTTGTTAAGAGTTCTCGAAGTTGTTATTACCAAAAATAGTACATACCCATATGTGGATCCTATAATCAATGCCACTTTTCCTTCTAGGGTTTTCTCACTTTTCATTTTCCAAAGGCTAATTACTGGATAATCCTTCTGTTAAGACAAGAAAGTGAGATGTCACTGGACATTTGTTGGAGTATTAGACAAGATTAGAGGAAGTTAAAAAAAAAAAACTGCAGTGAATCCTACTTGAAGTAATTTTCTTGATCTACATGCATTTTTCCTGTCAATTAGAAATCAATAAGGGTAATGACAGACAAAACTAAATGAACATTCTAAAGTGAATCTTCAGTTCCCAGTGACAATTTTTAGGAAATTCCTTATATGAGTAAAAGGTGACAAGGGTTTTTTTTACAAGCTGTTCTGCTGAGGAAATCAGATACTACCACATATGACATATCACTGTGGTGATAGGTAATTTGAATGTTGAGCCTCTATTGTTCTACTTTCGCATCTAAAGCTCCAGCACTGCTTATCTTCAGTACTTAAATGTTCCAGCTGTTCGGTCCTCCTGCTTTGTGGCTTCTGAATGCTCAATTCAGTTTTGCTATGCTGATCCAAGTAGTTTCTGTTCTGCTATGCCAATCCTATGAATTCCTGTTCTTGGTTGGTGTACCAGTTGCTCTGCTTGAGTATCTGGTAGCTACCCTAAATTGAGGCCATGACCTGGGAGTTCCCCCACTACACAGTTCATATCCCCTTGCAGAAGGTTAAGAGTGAGAAGCAGAGGCTCCTTAGACTTAGATTTAACTAGTGCCAACCCTACTGTGGCAAGAGGATCCATTTCTTCTGTCATATGGGTGAAATTTATTAAACTAGGAAAGACTGCTCTTGGTCTTTATAAATTTACCAAGTGAAATCTCGTATTGTTTTCACAATTTTTTCGCCCTTAGTAAATTTCGCCCCAAGAGTGCTCTTTCCAAGTTTAATAAATTTTGCCCAATTAATGTCTCAGTGCACTATAGCTCCTCAAATAGTGTAACAGGCTTATGATGAAGTGGATTAAAACAAGCCACAAAATCCATTCACAGAAAAAAAGATATAGTGCCAGCCTCATTAAAATCTTTAACTAGATATAACATCAACAGAAAACCAAAACATACAGGGCATAAATATTGGTCAAGGGTGGGTAAGTTGTTTGTTTAAGTTTTGTTCTTTGGACTTGAAAGAATAGACTATGATGAATTTGTTTTCTAGTAGGTGGTAACATAGTAACATAGTTTATAAGGTTTAAAAAAAACACAAGTCCATTCAGTTTAGTCTATTTTCCTGCAATGTTGATCTAGAGGAAGGAAAAAAAACCATGAAGCAAGAGCCAATTATCCTCATATTATGGAAAAAAAAATCCCAACTCCAAATATGGCAATCAGAATAATTCCCTGGATCAAGATCCCACCTCCAAATATCTAGTACCCATAACTTGTAATGTTCTTACACTGAAGGAAAGCATTCAAACCAGTTATGGACTCATTTATAGAATTGGGGTTTAGTGGGGAAATTATTTAATATTGTGAGTTGTGGACCTATTAATTCATTAACCTTATGAAAGGAGAGGTGGTGGATATGGTCTTATTTATTTTTATTTTTTTTGGACTAATGGACACATGAACATCAAAATGTAGGTCTTTTTTGTTTTGTATTGTAGAGTAGATTGTTTGTTGTGTTTGTATAATTTATGTCACATCAATCAATAATAAAAAATAACAATTTTTCCCATGAACATTTTATACCATTAGCTTTGATTTTATGCAAAAACTTGACCTTTGGACTACGATATAAAGATGAGAGATTGCATATGAAGCAAAGAAATATCTTCTGGGATGTAAAGTACTTGTAAACAATTAAAGTTGTCTTCAACATCTTTATTTAGTGAACCACAAAAATCTTTTTGAAGTTGCTAATATTTTCTGAAGGCATTTCTTCTAGAGCAACATTGCAACAATTAACTTGATCGGAGGAATATATAAATGAATTATTTTCTCCTTAAATAGACAATACAATGTGTGCTTTATAAATACATTATCTGTGTCTTTGTTTTGTGTATTTGATATAGATAAATAGAGAACATCCTTTAGCTTCTACCACTGAAAACCCTGCAACACAACACTTCATCATGCACATTTTGGATTGTCTGAGTAATTTTTCTTTGCACTTTTGCAATTAATGTACCCATTTCCCCAGAAAAATGTATTCCTACTTGGGAGTTGAAAGAAATCCTCACCTTTGACTCTCTTGAAGGACCTATGTTGCCATGGCAGTCCATTTTTTCTCTACATTAAGGGGGTTATTCAGGAACCTCCGAAGTGAGGCGCGTAGTGTTCGCCTCACTTCGGAACAAGTGACATGCGCATGCTGATGTCCTGAACGCGGACATCAGCACGCGCATTAAAGGGATTCCCCTCCCGGCGAGGAGACTCGAGTGCTCTCGCCGGGAGGGGAATCCCTTTAATGCGCATGTCACTTGTTCCGAAGTGAGGCGAACACTACGCGCCTCACTTCGGAGGTTCCTGAATTCCCCCCTAACTCTCTAAACAATATGAGTGAGTTATATACAGATGTAGCTGGAATATCATTCCCATATAACACTGTTTTAAAATGCTGCTAAGCTAATCCTGTTCCAATGATTTATAATTACTCAACTTAAATGAGAACATTTACATACAAACTGAAAGAGAAAATGCTGTTAAAACAGACGGATATATTGAAGCGTTGTGTTTAAAAAAACATTTTTATAGAATTTGCTAAAATCAACCCTTCTGCTTCTGTAGGGAACAGTGAAGCCTAATGTAAAGTTTGTAGGGTGTCATTTAAAGGAGATAATTAATTCGTTAGCCTTATTTTCCATGCCAAGTTAGGAATTTTACCAAAGGAATATATCTATTATTTGAAGAGTAACTTTATTATCAGCTATCAAAAACTGGCAGCAGACTCCCCATTAAAGTTTATATGACCTTTAGGGGAGACTCGAGTGCTCTCGCCGGGAGGGGAATCCCTTTAATGCGCATGCTGATGTCCGCGTGCAGGACATCAGCATGCGCATGTCAGTTGTTCCGAAGTGAGGCGAACACTACACGCTTCACTTCGGAGCTTCATGAATTCCCCCGTTAGTCTCATTAAGCATACAAATATACACTACACGCAGTTTCATTCACACATACATGGATATTAGGCATACCACAGTATACTGCAGCATTGATTTATAAAGGAGTTCGTCTGCTTACTGATATCTGTTAACTGTGGCTAGCACCACACATTTTATTTGGTTAAGTATATGCTTTATTTGCAGTTCACATGCAGAAATAAATGTAGAAAGTATTTATCTCTAGCAGATGTTTGAAGCTAGGTTGATTTGTAATTTCATTTTTGAACCCATCATGCCTAGATTGGCCTTGAGTAAAACAGTACACAGTACAGTAAAACAAACACCTATTTACATAAGCAAACAGGCCTGACACATAAACCCTAGTGTTAGTATATAAAGGGGGATTGTATTTACCTTGCCGAGATCTCACATAGTTAATGAATAATTGTGTAATATGTAACATGAACATAAATGTATAAGTTGGCCGCCATGACTGAGTTTAAAAAAATCTTGATTAAAATGGATAGAAATGAAAAGCAGCACATTTATAAATAATGCAGTGTAATAAAATGAATATAATAAGTACAAGAGAAAATAAAGAATTTAATCCAAGCAAAGCACAGTACACAGTAATGAATATATTTACAACACATTTTTAATATCTTCCATCAAATATGTGTAAACAAACAGTACATAAATTATTTTATATTAATTAAAACATGTTATGTAACATGAATTTCTCTATAAATTGTATATAAGGGCAAAGCTTACGCTGCATACACCTCTCCCCCACACGCTCACAATTTGTTTATTTATAATGTATTAATATGATTGGGATTGCCAAATTGATAATCTGCTGAGGTAAAATAACATATATAGACAAATCAATACCCCCAGTGATAAAATGATCATGAAAATCACAACTGGCTTGCTTTCACTTACTAAGCAGTATATTTTGAATTTATTATTTTTTAGACACAGACAGTGCTTATTTACTCATTACAAAATGCTGTAAACAGTTTACAATGTATTGTTTTTCGAAACCCACAAGAATGCAATTAAAAAAATTAAATATTATATAAAGATATAATATTGTTTTCTTCCATTGAACAGGTCTGCAGTCACAAAAACTATAATATAGAAACTCAAAAAGGTTCACTTAGCTGCAGGAATGAAAACAAAAAAGTTATCAGAGGTTCTGAGACCCCATTTCTGTTATAAAGTGCTTCTCTTTAAAAAAAATATGTAAGTATCTTTTTACAGCAGAAATGATCAAATGCTACCCAGCAAACACACACAACGTATTGTAACAAATTACTTTTTAACAATAATTATTGGTACAACAATATTTAGCACACAATTTTGGACACAAAAAAAATGTCCTTCTAAGAAAAAGATGTATTTCACAACATGTGCATGCTGGATTTGATTCACAAACTGAAATGACATGCAAACACTTATCTTTTTTTTCACTAAATATTTTGAACAATATTACTGCAGCATATCACATTACATATAAGTTAGGGTAGAGTGGGTCGTGTTAGTCCACAGATGCAAAAAACTGAGTATTGTAGTATTTGGTGATACCTTCTTTATTGGACTAACAGTCTTTTTCAATACACAAGCTTTTAGGAGGTTTATTCTGTTCCTCAAGACAA